>NW_022258581.1:25437-150578 GCF_009602425.1 Actinia tenebrosa | reverse complement strand
GTTTTTGGAACAAATTTAACCGTGATATTCTTATTAATGCCAATAAACTACACATTCTTAACATTAAAATTTTTTCGTGTCATATACACTTTAATAATTCTCAACATAGATCTCAAACTAGTGAGCAGAAAGATCTTGTCTTGACTTACATTCTTGTGCTGTTTGGGATGATGCTGAAGATGGTGAGGCAGCTGATGAGGTCGCAGGTGGTAGGTGGGGTGGTTTGGGCTGTGATAAGGATTTGTTATGGTCTTCTTTTGACATTCTGTTCCCTGCATCTTCATCCTGGTCCATCAGTACCTCCTCCTCTTTCTGGGCTGGTTCATCTTCTGGTTCAACCTTGGATTAAGAAACAATAATATCACATCATTTGGGATCTCAAGCATGAGGATTACACCTTAACTTAAAGCTTTAATTTTATAAGATTATTTTCCCATGCGCCTTTCTCATGAAGCAGCTGCCTTGACTGGGACAATAGATTTTTACCCAAGATTCAACCAGTCAACACTGAGACAATGTTCAGTCAAAATTAGCACTTGGCTGGCTAAACGACTTTGTATCGACTGTACTGCTACTACTGTACCTACACCAAGGTGTTTGTAAATACCTTAATCTTTGGTTTAGGAGGTATTGGCTTGTCATGCTCCATGGAGGACTGATTGTTGTGGTCTCTCTCAAATTTCTTTTGTTTGTGGTGATGGCCATTCAAAGCCTGCTGTTGCATCTCTAATCTGTAGTTGAGTTCATGCTGCTGTTGCTGTTGTTGTTGCTGCTGTAGCAAATGTTGCTGCTGTATGTATAGTAACTGTTGTTGTAAATATTGTGGCTGGTGCACTCCATGCAGTTGCTCAAGCTGCTGCTGCTGTTGTTTAAACTGTAAAATTCCTGCAAGCTGCTGTTGTGCAGGTGTTAAGATATATGGCATGTTAGGGCCTTCCTGAGGAGGAGAGTAATTATCACCCATAGCTGCAAATATAAACAAACAATTGGTAAATATATCATGCTTTAATAAGATGATGCTGTTGTTGATGATAATGATAATAGTAATGATTTTGGCATCCAGCCAAAACAATGGAATGCTCTTCCATTACAGTAAGCATCAGACTTTTACCTTTGGTGAATTATTTCAAGAAACAATTAATGACATATTTATTTAATAATGATGTTGAATTTTATAATTGAATTTCATATCATTGTTTCTTATCTGTATTTAGTTTTTTTATCCTAGTAAAGTGAGATTAATGGAGTGCACATTTTAGGAAATATAGTTATCATTATTGTTGTTGTTTTGTGTCAATCACATATTAGAGGTATAATCTGATGAAGGACTAATAGAAGCATCAGTATAGTAAAAAAAATGTTCTTACACATTGTTTAAGTTTCCTTATTATTTAACTCTTCACATTCAACATGACAATGCAGTCTCAACTAGTATTAAAGGTATCACTGAGTAATTTGGGATAATAATATTCCACAAATAGCTTCCAAATATAGTGCAAACCATAACCCTATTCTCAGGGTTTTCAATAGAAGCCGGCAACCGGTAGATTCTGCCGTCTACTCTTGCTATTTCTGCTGCCTACTCAGCCACTTCCCAATGTAATTGTAAATTTTGATTAAAGTTCTTTAAAGTTTGTTAAAATAAATTTTAACCCAATCTTTGTTGCTGTACTACAAAAACTGCAATGCAACTATGACGATCGTTGTCCGCCATCTTGAATTTTTGTGAGAAGAGTGAGACTGGTGACAAGTATGCCTTAATTACATGTTCCAGTGATTTCCGGTTTACCACCTATTTTAATTTCATAACCGCCTACCAAAAATGTTATTGACAACCCTGTATTCTGGGAAAAACCTGCAATTATATTAGAAAACAATGGAATCAATCAAAAATTATCCCCACTAGCACCATGATCCCTCCATTCCTGGCTAAATATTTTGAATTCAAATTTAAATGCTGTTTTTGATGCAAAATGATAATGAAAGTAAAGAAATTTAATTTTGAGAGGAAAAAAAGAAAGAAGGCAAGAAAGATTTTGAAGAAAGAGAGAGAGAGAGAAAAGAAAAATTGTGCTAGAAACAGATTTCTGATACATATTTACATAACATTTATATAATAAAATTACCCATGAACAACCATCTCTAATGAGATAATAGTCTCAGACTTAGTTATGACAACAATAATTTGACAACTGGTGCAATGGTGTCTAAATAATGAAACATATCTAAAACATATTTGAAATATAAACCTTCATAACTTAAAGACGTGACCCTAAAATGACAAAATATTTCCACAATCAACTATTCACTATCCAACAATTTTGAAGTTATTTTATAAAGGCTTATAGGCACTTTAAGTAGATAGATGTCAGAAAAAGCATTTGCAGATGTGCGTGGGTGGATTCTTTTAGAGTTTTGTATAGAGTTAACAAACTGATAAACCAAATGAACAGTCATATGGACAGCTATTTACCTTGTGCATAATATTGCTTCAAGTACTGACTAGGTATTGGCATAACAGGTGTTTTTCCTGTGACTGCTCTGCTACCTGAGGTTTCTGTAAAATAAATGAATAAATAAATAAATAAATAAACCAACAATGAACAAACGAAAGAACAAACAAACAAATGAACGTACAAATTAGCATAGGAACAAATAATAAATCACCAGCTATAATCCCATATAAGCAACTATCTTATTATTTTAAAATTGTCTCTCCTGTCCAAATTAAGTATTAATTTGGATCGTTTCCATTCACATTCTTTCAAGGGAAAACTATGTCTTATAGAATCAGTCTAGTCTAGTATAGTCTAGTCTAGTATGGTTTGGGATGATATAATCAATATGCAATAGGACTACATGTCTGTCCAATTTTGAAATAATTGAATTCAGAAAAGTTCCTCTGACTGCCAAATTGTACTTGGCCTATCAGCCTCTTCCAATTTTGTCAGTCCTTGGAATTTTTTTAGTCCTATTACCTACAAAAATAGGAAAATACCTTATACATGATTCCCAATAAGGTCTGAATAATACAGAATAATACTCTAAATGAGCTGTATGTATTGCCGCTGCTGATGCTTTTATAATTCTGTTTTTCTTCTAGAAGTAATAAATACCCACAAGAGTATAAAAAAGCTACAAGAGTATAGGAGTAAGGACATCAAAAACACATATAATGTAATACACTATCATCAGATCATTATCAGTAACTATATCTAATAACTATATCAGTAACTATATCCAACCTTACAAATTAGAATCTATATTAAACAATGTATAGCAAAAAGCTTAGGTCAAAGTTTCTATAAGAATAATTATCTGATTATTTACTTGAAGTTAATTTTCCTTATAATTTTCCCAGAAATAAATAAATATTTACCAAACAAAGTGATTCTATGCATCAATACACAACTAAAAAGCTTTTTGGAACTCTAAATAAAACAAAAATTGGGGTGTTTGTTCAAGCTAATGGTTTGTTATAAAGAAGAATTTCATATTGATTGACTATTTCAATATGATGATAAAGAACTGACATCAAAATAATCATTTAAAGCATGACATGATATCTCAACTTTAAGATATACAGTTAATGCACACTCTCTGTAATGTACAATAAATATACCTTGTCATACTGTTGGATTATATTTCACAGATACTGTAATAATATCTTCAGATAGCGCACTGTAAGTCTCTAGCACGAAACGAAACTCAAAGAATACAAAGGCTATAACCCTAAGTAAAATAACTATTCACTTAAAAGATGTCATGCTGCCATTGACATGAATATTTTAACAGTGCTGTCAAGTTTAAATACAGCAAACATCAATCTTATATCAATATAGTATTAAGTGAGATAAGATTGCATAGTTATTATTGGGGTATAATTTCTTAATAAACAGCATAAGGCTGGTTTATATATGCAATATGATTTCAAGGGGGGTGACTGTCACCTAGAAATTTATCATATAACGCTGTTAAATTGTGACATATTTCCATGCGTACTGAGGTCATGAACAAAAAAAGAAAAATCTTAAAAAACTACTTTTCATTTTGAACCTGGAAGTCATTAATGGCCGACATCACACTTCTAGTGGCCTCTTCAGATTTTACCTTATTCTTTATGATTTTTTATCATTTTTAAACTCTAAAGAGGGTGGTTAGTCACCTTATTATTGACCATCCTGGATCTGCCCTGGTAATTGTAGATGCACTCAATGTACAGTAATATAGTAATTTGTATATTATTACTTTAGTCTTATGGTTTTTAAACTCCAAAGAGCGTGGCAATGATAAATACCATTTAAATCTCCCCTCATAAGGGTGATGCACTTAATGGAGTAGTTATGATTGATATATATTTTTAGTATATATTAACTTATTCGATCTTTATTAATTATTTTTACTCCACAGAGGGATTTGCTAGCCCCCTAATCTATCCCTTAAGATCTGGCCTTGTAGGGTAATGCACTTTACAGTGAAGAATTAAAAGATGATTAGATTGCTTACAACTGAACACGTTATGGATTTTACACTTAATATTTATATTCTATTTTCACATCAAAATCACAACATTTTCTGTTTCTAAAATTAATTATGAAATATAAGACATACAACAAAGGTCTTGTAAATTTCACTCTCCATTGCAGACATACTTTAATTTTCCTGTAATAATGATGTTCACTAGACAGTAATAATCCAAAAAAATAAGGAGGAAATAAGGTTGGGTGACATCCAACAAATCAAGATAATGTACATTAATACATCATTCTTTTGTAAGGAATAATAATTATAATAGCAATATAGCTCAACCAAAATATTATTGAAAATTTCAGAAATTGGTAAAATATATAATTGCCTTATAATTTTTCTTAAAAATTCTTACCATTTAAAACAACAAGAAAAACATTTTCTAGTTTCTTTCTTTAGGATTAGTTTAAGTTAATTGATAAAATTCTTTGTATTTTTCTCAATATAATATTTAAACTTGACTGTAACTATGTTACCTTTTCACTCTTTAGCTCTAACACTGAATTACTGCCACTTAATATACATTTTTTAGAACACCACAGATGGCTAATGTTTGATTAAAGCAATTTACTTACTTGTGAAAAAATGATTCATAGAACAAAATTGTACCTTTCTTCCAAGCGATTTTGAGATTTAAAGTTTGGGCAATATTATAATTTCTTTTGCGAGTTAATTACTACATGTATATAATATAAAGGAATCGAAATCAGCTAAAACATTTTTCATGTCACATGCACTTTAATTTAAAATGTGTAGTTCCAGAAATCATCCATACCCACCCCACAGAGGAATTTGGAATTTCCGAAGAGTAGGGGTGTCAGAGGAAGAACAAAATTACAGAGTTTGTATGGAAGAAAATTGGAATTTCCGGGGAGTAGGGGGGTGTCTTTAAAAATTCCTCTGTGAGGGGGGTATGGATAATTTTTGGAACTACACAATAAACATATGAATTTCCAGACTAAAAGGATTAATGCTAGGGTGGAATTAATAATATTTCATGGAATGAGAATGTTTAAACTATAATTATTCAGTCCTAATTATTCATATGTTTTTTTCTCTCACAATAATCTGCAACAATACTGAGTCCCAATTTGATAATAGATTGAACATTTCACTAATTCAGGTATAAATATTGCCTTCTTTAAGTTATATTACTCAGCAGGAAGACATAAATAATAGAAAATAAATATTCATTAGAGTTATAAATAGAATGCTATTTCTCCTTTTTCATGATGACCTTGACATTTTAAGGTTTAATATATGAATAAGTGTAATCATTTCTCAATAATGTCTTATTTCATATGGTTTAAAAAATTTAATTATGTCTCCAGGCATATAAATGACAGTCATGACTGGTTTTAAAGAATTTTTCCCTTTTATATTCAAATTTGGAGTGGAATAGAAAATAAAATAAAATTTGATTACAAAGCAAAAGATTAATACTTACAACTAAATGTACATTTTATTTACTTGCATCTTGACGAGAAAATGGTTTTCAAAATTAAATTCAGGCAAACCATTGCAAATTATAAACCATATGATAAATTCATCCAATTGAACATTTTATGTTTCCACTGTTTTAATAACTGCACACAGATCAAGACAACAGTCCTAACAGGGAAATCAGGTAACACTGCTGTCAATCAGAGTATGTAAAGGTACTGAACAATTTATTTGATTGACAGTAGTCTATTAACTGAATTCCCAGTCGTAACTTTTATCTCAATCAGCAAGTAACAATGAAAACAGTGGTAAGAAATTTGTTTAAACTCTATTTACTTATTAAATTACTATGCATTAAATAAATTTTTAGTAACTATGTGTGTAACATCTTATACTAAAGCAAGCTGTATACTAAAGTCTCTTAAATATAAAGAATTCAAATTGATAATGAGGACTTAATGGATTCAAATAGTACCCTAGCTCTAATTCTTGGAACAGTATCCCAATTAGCTGTACTACTGTGATATACAAGAAAGACGCACATGATAATAAAGTTTATGACACTAATCCATTGGAGTCTAGAAGCTGATTTCTGGAGAGGAATTAAGAAAACAGGAAAAAACAACACGGAATTTTACTCATATTCAAAACTTAGTTTGGAAAATTAAGCCAAGTATTGATAATGAGATGTGTGTTTACTCTCAATCCTTTCAACTAGAGAGTTACCATTACAGGAATTAAAAAAGCGAAAGCTATTCTTTCTAACTGACAGAATCATTACCAATGTGTTTTAAGATCTTAAACAAATTAGACTTAAAAATCAAGTCTTGACTGGAAAAAATTTATAAAATAAATGATAAAATAAGTACAAAATTATATAAATGATAAATTACATAAAAATTGCTATAAAAGGTATAAACAATTATAGTAAGTATGGTATTTTTCTTTGAAAAAGTTCCTTTTTAATTAGTGCTGAATCAAACCTGAAGTGAAAAAATGTCTGAAAGTGCCTTACTGTCAAATGCAGAGATAATTTTTCTTAGCTTTGTCATTCTAGCATAAATAGTAGAGGTGTGTAGAGGTACAAGACCAAGGTCCGACACAGACTGCAGGTGCATTCAGACACTTCTTTCATAACATATTCAAAAGTCAATGACCTGTCTTCGGAAGTTTGGTCTGACCCAATGCTGTTAGATACCCGACAAGCTAGTCTACAAGTAATTTTCATTGAATGTAAAAATTACACAAAATAAGACAAGACCAAGAGCAATCAAAATAAGGATTTGTTCATACCACCCTCATGAAAAAACTCCATCTCATTAGTGCTGGTCTTTTGAAGCAGCACTTATAAAGAAGTGGGTACTGGGAGACATGGAATACTATCAGCTTCTACTGACAGAACTGAACTTTGGCAAAAGTAATTACTGACATTAATAAGCTTGCCACTTCACCTTTTACCTTTTTAGGTAATCACAGCTTTCATCTTATCACTGAATTTGCATTCATAAGTGTTTGGAAGGTACAGATCTCCATTTTACAAAATATTATTAAGAAATCTTCAATATTCTTAATAATTGATATCTACTTTTGTATTTGCAAGAAAATAAATACAATGCCTTTATACTTTAAATTTTTTTTTCCAAAGAGTTATTTATCATTAAATGATTTTAAAAAATATGAATTTCATGTTTAAACAAAATGCAAGATTATTACTGTAAAAAAAAAATTCTACTTTCAATACATAATTACTAACCACTCAAAGGGCTTTTTCACTTAAATAGTCTGGAAATTAATAATAATTTGAAAATAACAAAGTTACAGCTGGAAACCTTTTTATGTAGGATAAGCAATAACCTAGACTGTGAATTATTATCAAAAGAAAAATTAGACTAAACAAAAACAAATAATAAGGGACTTGGAAAAAGGAGATATTTTAAAAAGTCAAAAGGTGTATCAACAAAGTCTGATGATATAAATCATTAAGTAGATATTAATTTTTTGCCTATATGGCAAACAATTCTAGACTGCAAACATCAATAACGTTACATAAGAAATACCTTTCTATTTACTGTGTAGTATATCACTGAAGGGTACCCACTGAAGGATATGTCTAGATATAGATATCAGAACCAGACATTTGATATGACAAGAAAGTGTCTATAAAGTGACATGTAGTTCTATGTCTAGTCAAATTCTTTAAGACAAGATATCATAATTTACATTAATAAATGCATAAGAATGTGTTAGGGTGCCCAGTATCACACAGTCTATTAGATAAGAACTACATAGTAATAACAATGTATCATCATAATGGCAGGACTGAGTAGCTATCTAGTCATCTCATAATGATCAGATAGAATTACCTACAACAGAATGAGATTACTAGAGTATAAGTCAAAAGTAAGGTTAGAATATAATACAAATTTGTTTACATAGACAATGACTATGTACATTCTGACAACATAATAAACATGTTGGGTCCAAATATTTGGATCAAGCTTAAAGCAGGAGATCAAAGACAAGGAAAAAGGTCAAACATATAATACCCTTAAAGGAGCTGCAGTTCAATATTTTCTAATTTTTTCAAGTTAGCTTTATAAAGTAATGTTCATAAACGAATGAAAATATGGCTACAGGCTCTAACAGCAGCTGGCTGAAGAGTTCAAAAAGCTTAAAATTTTCAAAAATCTTTGAATTTATAAATAAATCTTATGGCTGGAACCTATATAAAACTAGTTATTTCATTTACTGCAATTACCTACCCAGTCTACAAAATAACTATTATTTATGCGACTATTAACTATTTATATGATCAAAATACAGCTATTAAAATGTTAGAGTATTCTAAAATATTACATAAGACTATAACTATTTTAGGGAATGTGTATCCCTCTATTGCGAGCGAAGCAAGCAAAGTATATGCAATGTTTGAAGGAAAAAAGTACTTTCTTAATGGACATGCTAGGGTATTCATTTAGGGTTGGGGATTGGACAACGCTCTGATAACTGAGCAAAATTCTCCTGCTTAAACTACCATTAATTACTTAGTAATTTGTAAAATGTTCTTTTGGTCCCTTAGGACTCTCTGGCAGTTCATGCTCATCTCCTGTTATTTCAAAACTTAATGAAAACCCAGTATATAACCTTGAATCTAATATATTAGTCCTTGATAGCCCTGTTTTTAATATATATATTACCATCCCACATAAGATTATATCACACCAACTAAGAAGACACAATAAACCCACTCTGTTTACATCACATTAATGCTCTAAAAAGAATATTCTTATCATATGATAAACACAAATTTTCATTCAATGAGAGACAAAGAGCAGTCTAATTACTTTTTAATAACATAATGCCAGCGAACACAATACCTGTATCAACTACTACTCATGCAACCCAAACCAATTTTTCAAACTAATGTACATCTTTCAAGATAAATTCCTTAACGAGAGGCAGGATATAATGTATATATAACCAACATTCAACCAGAGAGTTTGAAGGGATCATCCCTAAACTAAGCAGCTTTACCTATAAAAGCAGCTAAATACCGTTGTTATTTCTTTTTGCTTTTTAGGATTGTTTGTAATGTAAAGCTGAAACATTTCGTTACTTAAATTAATGTGTATAATCTTTTTCTCTCCTAAGTCAATAATCTATTTTTAGTAACAAGTACAAAGTGTTTGGTTCTTTCTAATGCACTGCTTCAATATTTACAACATTTGCTTAGGAAAGATCCTTGACAGTGGTTTGGGGATGTCCAAAAGAAATGCAAGGTGAAAGTGCCATTTTAATAAGTTTGGAAACCATGTATTTTACACAAAGCAAACAATATCAGAGAATTGTCTCTTATGTTAAAATCTAACACCTCATGATGATGGTGTGAATCCTAACAACTACCTCAATCACAAACCATTAAAATGAAATATCAAATACTTTCAAACAAACATCGTATTACAATATAATATAGACCTAAAGTTATTGCAATGGAGCTTTTATTCGACTTTTATTTGCAATCAGTTGATACATTGTACATTATTGTACGTATTGCTCTCATATTAGGATCCACCGTTCGACACAAATTTGAAGAAGTATGCTTCTACTTGGATAAACAACACTGGATGTGACGTCAGGAACGGATATATTTTGTAGTGCATTGGATCACTGACGCTCAACAGCAATCAACTAAGTGTTCCGAGAAGGGAAATGGATAGAACAACAGCATATATTTGTGTTACCAGTTTGTAGAAGACAAGCAATTGTAGTTTGCTAACGAAATGGTTTCGAAGAAAAATAAATCTTATTTGAATATCGTTGCTAGGATTACTTTACAAAAATAGAATATAAGCTGGAAAAACACTCGATCACGAACACTGCAGTCTGTAATTGGTTTTGTTACATGTATACAGCAGCCATGTTTTTCCCTCATGTTTTCGGGTAAAGTCACTTCTGATATAACTTATGCTAATCCTGACCTATGTACTGAACCGCGAGTATTTTTATCAAAATGTGACAACAATACCATTGCAGTTTCATGGTTTAAATATGCACGATAGTGCTATCTTTAGCCCTTTGCGTTTTTATATATAGATGGATTATGGATGATTTGACTTAAATGAAGGAAGAGCACGAAATCCCCAGATGAGAGTCACAGAAGAAAATTCCTGGCCTGATTTGACTGGTGATTCGCATCTGAAGATTTCGTGCCTATTCTTGATTTAGAATCAGAAATGCCACATTGCTGGCCACGAGGATAAAAGTTAAAGAATAGCGCTAAAGCAAAAGGCAATACATACACTAGAAACTGAATTGACAAGCTTGGTATTATGTTATGTATTGGCCTTGATCGGTGTTCTAATTTCAAAGAGTACGACCATTACAAACTCCGCGTTTTCTTTGAGCATTCTCCCCCGTTTGTGTTCGATATTTGGGGAAAAATCGCAGTCAATCTGACCTGCCGCACTCTAACTGTGGCTGTTACGACAGCCATAGTGTAGCAATCAAACCACATCCGAACTGAGATAAGTTCAGTTTGGACCGGGCTCGCGGTGTCTTGTCAGACAAACCTCGGTAACTGCTAAAAATACGATGGCCGGTTTGTATTAGTATAAACTACCACCCGCCCAGATTGCTCATAATGGAACTCTTATCACGAAATACGAGCTACAGATTGTTAGGAACGAGGAAAAAACTTTATTCCTACCTGAATCACCAGCATCCATTAGATGTATGACTGAGCATCACATTGCAGTTGAGTGGAAGCGCTCGAGTTCTTCGGAAAAAATATAGCGAACTTCGAATGTTCCCAAGCCTACTGCGGCTCACGGATGGATATCTCCAATCCTGAAAAGAGAAAAACAAACCACGATTACAAAACGAATAATATGAAACGAAGTAAAGGGATCCATCATCGACCAAAATGGACGATAACACAAGAAGAATATAACCAATACGGTCAATCGGCTCGATTTGGTTCATTCGGCAGTGACTACTGTACTGATGACATGAATAAAAATTTCAACTCAAACAGTCTATTTAGACAAATGTTTGAAGCAACTCGCATTAATAACCAAGTAACGAGCTAGTGATGTTTCTAGTGTACCTGATAAAGCTCTAAGATGGCAGTGTTTTTCCCTTGAACGGCAAGACCTGATATAAAAACACAACGGAGATGACAAACCAGCGTCTTGAGCACAACATAAAGTTCGGAAGGGATTTGATCACATGACTAGCCTTTGGCCAATCACGAACACCTCGAAGGCAAACCTACGCTGAAGCGACCCTTGCAAATAAGCCATTCAATTTATTCACGCTATATTTAGAATCGTTCTTCAAAAACAGCACCAAAAAAACATTTGTATAATGAATTCAGTCAAAAAAGAAAGGAAAACACGAGTATTTAGTGATGCAAAAGCGTAAAAGACTCATACTCCTCAACACGGAGGTTGAGGTTTATCTAAATGATATTTCGTTGAACATCATCAAATCATAATTTATATTTTTATACGCAAGTCTAGTTTTAAAGGCGCAAAGGTGGTGACGTCAATCGACGTCAATGGTAACATGACGTGTTTGTTAGCTCATAGGAGCAAAAATTAAAAATATTATCAGTTATAAAGGTATTTCCAGCAAAGTATGTATTTTATCGACTTTATGTAAACAATTCGGTCAGGCACGAACAACATGTGAAGGAAAATGACGGCGGGCTTTGAAAAATGTTTTGTATAATATTATCATTTGAAAAAGTTGGTACATAATGTACATAGTTGCAATTACAATTGTAACGGAGTGTGTACTAAAGTGACACAAAAAGCGAAAATTCTAGCTAAAGTTGACAGATAAAGCCCCGCAAATACCCTTTCGTTTCGCAATGTTAAAGTGGTTTCCTTCTCACTCGGAGTGTGGGAGGTAAACCTTATCTTTCATGGTGGTATTAGTTTCTGAAAACGTCTTCGTCGTCCAATCAGAGTTCTTCCTTTAGTTGAAGTTTTGACCTAAAGTTAAAAGTTAAAATGCATTTTCGTCATTTATTGAGTGTAGTACTGTAATCTATTTGTCGTGAAACCCCCTCCAAGTTATGAGACGTTCTCGCTTTCATTTCTTCATGCCAGGCACTATTCCCAAGGTCAGAATGAAAAATTGTTTACTAGGCTAGTAAACTAAGTTGATTTAGTAAAATTCGAACTAACACCACAGCAAATATAGCAAATCTGATTGCATGTAGGAATTAAATATGATTAAAACCGAAGTTGCTTGTTCGTCGTTATTCCCCTCTTTCTTCCCGTCATGCACTGAAACTTTGATGCACGGGATTACTCACTAAAAATTTAAAGGATGATGTGTACGCTAAAAAAATCAATTTCGTAATGCGCCACTCGAAAGCATCTTAATTATAGCTAACATTTTTTCCACCATAAAGCTATCTAGCTTCGCTGTTAAGTACTGATTAAATCAAAATTGCCGCAGATGGAGCAAAACCCACTCAAATACTAATGGTATGAATGATATGCTGGGGCCCTGATTTCTTTCTACAGCTTTGCAACGTGCTAAACCTAAGTGGGCCTGATATGAAGTATATATATCGCACGTAAATATCCTGAAGGAGGGCAGTTGCGTCCTTGACAACGCGAACATTTAATGTATCGCTAGAAATTTGTTGTACGTGTAAATGAGTTTAACGACTGACAAGTAGGTGTGTTACGCAACCTTTAAGGAAAATCGAGTACCATACAGAAAATATGGCAATCACGCATTTTTCCATCCATTAAAAAAAACCAAGGTTTTTTTCGCTTGATCTATTTTATCACCATTAATATATTTTTTACGGCGATTCCCTTCTCAGTACAGTTATGTTTCACATTTCCGAAACATT
Organism: Actinia tenebrosa; assembly: GCF_009602425.1. The sequence continues at coordinate 137,233 of NW_022258581.1, read as the reverse complement.
GTAGGTAGGCGTCTCGACGACAATGATCTTGATGTAATAGGCTCTGATTTTCTTAGTATTTCCTGTTTTGGGCGGAAAGTAAAATGGATTTCAAAGACTGAAAACACATTCAATATGTCTGTCTGACAATGCAGGGGTGTCCATGGCCTTTTTCGATGTCCCCCTAAAACTAACCCAAACCACAACAGGAAAGACCCACCTAGTTACATTTACAAATGTAAGGCTCATATATGATTTACCTGATCAGTGTAAAGATTAGAATCAACTGAAATGGGATGTTCAACATCTGGTCTATTGTCTTTCATTTGAGAGCAGATAAGCGTAGACTCTACGGTGTTAAATCAGAGGCAAATCTAGGAGGGTAGTGAGGGAAAAATATGTCCTTCAGTTTGTGAATCTGGTTAAGCCTAATTAAAATGATACTCACGCTACGGTTAAAATTTTCAAATGTTTTTGCCCTTGTTAAATTTCATGTCCTGCAGTGAACTGGTTAACGCGTAGGTAGTTTGTATCCGATAAGGATGAAGTCCTCTTCTAATCAAAACGCCTATATAGAGTCCATACCTTATGATAAGAGAGCAGTCGCTGCTTCCATCGCCGGCCGAGCGTTGACGTTTGGATAACTGTGACTACTATTATTCTCACTGTTGCTTTCTATATATGTTTGCAGCTTAAACATTTACATATAACATTTTTAAGATTCGTTGAATAATGGTTTAAAAGAAGACTTTGTGGGGTCCAGAGACTTTGAACGTCAAAGTCCGAAAACACTTGCCCGTCGACTGTCCATTTACTGTCTGATCTTATTTAAAACAATCGGTAATACTTGAATTTGCGAATTCATAATGATAGCAGAACATAGCAGAACAACGTTTGGTTTGCTCCTTGAAATGAAATGCAAAACATTTTAGTATTTTGCCCTCGTTTGTTTTCATTCAGTTTCCATAGTTATATTTGACATTTCTTTTAAATTTGCAACTTTTATAGTACCCATGTTTTGTGTAGCGTTGGCTAATCTGAACTGTCACTCAGCTTCCTCTTCGTACTTAATAGCCATTAAGTCTTTAGTAGTTTTTATTAATTAGTGAAGATTCAAAAAATATGCGAAATTTTAGTTAAATATAGACTGAGAAGAAACAGTATTACTGCATATAATAAAATCAATTCTTCGTTTGCTAATATAGGACTGAGTATATATATGTGATTGTATGATGATTCAAAACTTGACACGAATTGCATCACGTCTATGTACGTGAGTTTTTTCTAGTCTGTTTCTCAGTTACAATATAGCAATAACGCTGTAACTAAGGAGACGCCTATTGAGAACCAATAGTCACCATTATAGTGCTCAAGAAACTACTCGACAAATAATGATTATGTTTCGGTTCTCATTCATCATGATTGTCATGATTCGTCAGTATTTGATAGCCATAACGTTTTTTCTTAGTTGATGGGTGATGGAAGGTCAATTGTAGTCAGTCATAAGTGTAATGGAAGTCATTAAACATTAATACACAATATATAACAAATGTCGATTTAGGAACGGAAAATTTATATCAAAAAATGTATTGATTGTGCATCTGAAGTAAAAACCATGAAAAGTGATACTTTGAGTTTGAATTACGACCACTAGGATTCGTGACATCATCTTAGGGGAAATTTTAGTTAAAAACTGAATATTGTTTGATTAGTAGAGAGAGAATAATATTCGTGAAAAAGTAAAGGATACCATTTTAGTAATTAAAAAATTAGAGAAAAGGAGAAATTCACGGATAAAGATCAAAATCACGAAATCAGAGATGAAAGGTTATATTAGATTCTATAGGGGAACTCTTATCTGCTAAAATGAAAACATGTCAACTTTGGGTCTAGCACTATCTCTTTACCTTAACCCGGTGCCTTGCAATGTTGCACTTCTTACTTAGATTCTTTTTCAGTTTCCCTATATACCTAAATTTGCTATTCACAAGTCATAAAGACCTGGTATAAAAAGATTGAATACACACAATAAAGCTTTACGAGCGAACGTTAGCCAATGCGGCTTGACAAGGTTCCGGTAAGATTCAAGTACCCTTATGTTTGTCCTTTGGAACATGATTTATGATGATTCTTGAAATACTCTATGTAAATCATTGTATAAGGGGGCGTCTGGTTACTTACATATAAGATTAAAATTAATGTACGTATGTATGTGAGAAAATACCAAAACAAAATGGTAGTTTCAACCGGATTTCTTCCCAGTTTGCCTAATAGATTAGGGTGTGTGCAAGAGAAATTCCCAAGTTTCCAAATCCAAAGGAATCAGTGAAACTCACAACCGAGTTAGGACTGCCTTAGACTGAGCCAAACTGATACCTTGAGAATAGTTTATCTCTCGCAGTTAAAAACTAAATAAACATTTTTACAGATCAATGCATGGTTTTCAAAGTCCATTTACCGAAATCTGACCCGAGTGTCTCTTGTTCTTAAGCCGACAACTATGGCCCCAAACTTAAAAGTGCTTCCACGAAGCTATGACTGTGTCCGCCATTTACGATAAAGATTTGACTTGAAAACGCATTGAATAAGGTAATTGAAGTTGTTTGTTCACAAATAATAAGATCTTTAATACGGCCGCTCTATGCAAACAAACGTTAACACTAAATAAGATAAACCAAGGTAATATGCAAATGAAATTGGAATCGACTGAAAATGAATGGTAAAAATGATGACAGGTTTTGACGGCTTTACAAATAGAAAACTTAGAATTGATACTAAGAACGTTCCTTCTTAAAAGATATTTGAACAACAGATACAAGGCAATACTGACAAATTGACGGAGAACAACTTATCATTTCATTTGCAATTTAAGAGTTTTCGAGAGGTCACTGAGTCTGTTTTTCAGTTGTTCTTTTTGCTTCTTCAAGTGCAATTCCAGCTGATTTGCTTCACTGAGAAGTTCGTCTAATCTCGATGGGCAAAATGCTTCAAATGCTTCGCTTTCCCTAAGGAACATAAATCTTTTTTAGATCAATGAAAGGGATGAATCTTTATCATTTTTAAAGCAATGAAGTTCAACGAAAAAATGTTTAGCAATAGGTTTCCTTACGAAAATGGATGGCTCCACTTTAAGAAAAGCATCTTCGTTTCCTGTCCGATGTCTGTACATTGTAAATTCAAAAAACATAGCTATCGTTAAATATGATTAGTCCAACCAAGGAACGAATTCTATTGAGTATTCTACAATAACTTCTTTTTTCTAGGAAAGAGGAGCATCAGTATTTGATCCCCACCCCAAACGCCTTTTGCTCCTTCTTTCTTACGGACTGCAAACGCGGACTACTGAACCCCTCATGAATTTCTACTTAGTTGCTGAAGTCAATAAAAATAAGAGAGAAATAAACCACTGAAATCAAACAAACCTCGAAGAACAGTTTCAAGTCTAGCGCCTTCTGCTTGTAGATTTGGTCCTTTCATTTCAGGACCTTTGAAACCTAAAGGCGAGACGGACGGCATATAAGTATATATGAGACATATAGACACCTGACACTTATTTTGCAATCTTGAGTGATAAGGGGAAAAAATGATAAGGACTTGACTATCCAGTTTCGGAATAATATAAGCAATGAATTGTTGTGATTTTCGTGGTTTTTGAATCTGCGATTCGATCTCATTTTCACACACCTACATGTTATTCAAGAATGTCTGCATGCCTAAGAGAATTTATCAAGTAATGGGGTCCAAAAAAAATTCTGAACTTGGAAAGGTGGCGGGATGTGCTCCATACTATAATTTTTTATGAAAGCACACAGTGTCCTACCACAGGATCCTAACCCACCTGGAACTCCTCTTGGGTCAACCACGAAGCCCCCTATGCATATGTTTCTATTATTATTATTATCGCTACCTGGATTGTTTTGGTGGCACTTTGCCACCACTGGTGGACTTTTCTCTTCAGAACCAACACATATTTCCTGTCAATACAAAAATATTAGATAAGACGCATGGTTTTAAAGTGGCTAACTAATAGAACTAGTATCAACAATAAACTTAGGTATCAAGACAAATAATACCTTTACTCAGCTTTTACCAAAACAAGAACTTCATTTTCAGGCAGTTTTCCAAAAAGTGCTGTGCATCAGATAAATGGCCAATATTATTTCCAAAATCTATCGAATGTACTTTATGTTTATACTTACACCACAAGATTCTTGCATTTGTTTGGGTTTTTTCGCTATGTCCTGCGTTTGGGATTGCTGCAGCACTTCACTACCGCTAGAGCTAGAGAGGCTTAGTTCATCTTGACTGCGCTTTAGATTTCTTGACTGACTTGCAACGCTTTCCTGGTTATTTTTTGAAACGTCAAAAGACCCTCTAAACTTCTCATCGAACTTTGACATGTTGGTTTTGGACTACAATTTAACAAATAAATGATTAAACATGTTCAGTTCTAAAGCTTAAAGCTGAAATTGAATAGCTTACCACTGAGATTTTTAAGGCAAAAAAGACAAAAAATGACCTAAATTGGTAACCAAAAAAGTTAAGACGATTTGCTTATGATAGGAACACCTGAATAAATTGTCGAAAAACTATAACAGCAATTAAGCTTAACTAATTTTAAACGTTAACTTACCAAATCAAGATTTGGCTTATGTTTAGTCTCTCTAACTAAGAACTGGAAGAAAACATCATTTCACTCCATATTATTATGCCCGAACGCTATAGTTTTCTCCTGGAAATGTCGTGATGCTTGTAGCTTGTTGTATTGAGATCTAAAACGTTCAAGTGAATGAAGAAAAGAAGCAAAAAAGCGAAGATACAAGAGGATAATGACGGACAGACTATTACGCTTGGATCGACTTCATGTACTTCGAGTAGGCGCGGCCGCGTCAAATCCCGCCAAAAATTTCCCGCCATAACAAAGCCCGCATGATGATCGATCGCCCCCTTCCCGACCCCCACTTTCAAAATTATCATTCTTAATAGTATGAATAAGTAAAGCAATTGTTTTTGTTTTTCTTTTTTTTTTAATTTTAACAAAGAGGTCTTTTTCTGCCGAGATATTGTTTTAGTTTAAAAACTTTTGAGCTCATTTATACTTGGCTGACAAAACATCCAAATTGCCCTGTTTGCAATTGAGAGGGTTCAGTTTTTTTGAGGCTATGCTAAAATACATACTATAAGAGCGTTTGCAAGAGGTTAGGAATGCTTGTGCTTGCTTTATACTCTTATTGTATTTTTTCTCTAGAATCTATATTGACTAAATTATCAAATTTGCGAATAATCATTGCTTTTCCATGATTGCACTCGGATGGTTTACTATCCGCTTTTGTAGTTGGGCAGGGATCTGATTGACCCAGGACATCCTGATCAAGGATTCCAGGAAGATAAACTATAAACACAGCAATAGCTGAAAGCTTCCAACAGTCCAGATGAGTATAGTTCTAAGATCCGTAACAAAAACATTATCAAATTGAAATCTATGTTAAAGCATTAATGCTCTCTTGGCGATAGCTAACATTAATGAACATCTCTTAAAATTCCACATGACGAAAACGATGGTCAATGCATTTGCCATGCATAACGCCCGGTTAAATTCATTAATATTCGACGTCCGTTTCAAACGTCGATTTTAATGTTGCCGGTCGCAATTGACAAAAACCAAAAACCAAAAACCAAAAACCGCTGAAATCTTGAGTCTTTTTAATTTATGCATTAGATTCGACTAGACAAAAGATCGACGTTTGAATCAACGCCGATCTTTTGCCGTTTCGCACGACTCGAGCAGTCGACTTTAATTCTTTGTCGACCTTAATTAAATCTGTCGATCTCAATTGATTCAAACGTCGCTCTTCTCATGCACTAACTAATGCAAATAATTAGATTCGACGCGGCAAAAGATCGACGTCTGAACCGGGCCTATTTGAGGGTTCACTTGTATAGTGACTGAGTAGAGACCTAGGCCAACCCACTTATAATCCAACTAAATAATGAAAATTCCCCAAGCAATAGCATGTTATTCTAGAATAGAGAACACCTGCACTATAAACAAACAAATATCCCCAATTATTATTGTTTTATTCATTCAGTTAAGCACTCCCGTTCTAGTGAATTTTACATAGAGACCGTGAAAGAAATTTCGATTGTTTTTATATCATAATGAACTCAGTTTAACCTGAATTTGAGACCCTTTGTTGAAATAGATAAACAAGGACTCCATTGAGTCTAGGATTTGTATGCTGTAAAATTAATTTAAAATACAAAAATAATTACAGCTGCGTTGAAATAAAAGGCATGAACGTGATAGAATAGCTGTAAATATATCTGCATATTCTCTTGAATAATTCCCGACTCTTTTATCTGTGGTATTCCCCTAAATACGTTTTCTGTTAAGTAAATGACGAAAATATATCCACAAACACACTGATGAATTCAATTTTCCTCACAAAAAATATAGATTAATATCCCTGAGTGGACACTGACACTTTTGCTGGATGCCTGTAAATAAAGTAGGCACTTGGTCCAAATTCCTGACACATTGACTAAATGTATGATTCCCAAATGTAATTGTAATATTTGAACATGAGCTACTTAAGACCGATAGACCCAAATTAACGATGGATTTCCTAAGATGCAGAGACCTTGGAGGGTGTGGTCAACAAAACATCAAGACAGGGCTTTAGGCCCCAACCAACATGCTTCAGCTCCACGGCCCCCGACTAAGATGTATCTATAGACCATATAGTGAACTATAGTTTACCCCTTTTAAAGACCGATGTTACATTATATTATTAATGTAACGTACGTTATCCTGCCTAAAGACCTTTGGCCAGAAAGTACCTGATCAACTTCTTTAGCCTGGGTAGCTAGTAAGTAAGAACCAGCTATGCAAGCTAAATTTTCCATTATCTACCTTTCTAACTTAAAACACTTTTATAAATATACGACCAAGACAACCAGCTTTAAGGGGGGTCTTACCTATTTACCAAGTACGATTGCTATGGAAAGGATTAAAATCTTAGATATTTTCATATTTTCCATATAGCAACCGTAGCTGGTAAATAGGCAATACCCCACTTAATTCAAGTCATCTGGGGGTGGCTTGCGTCAACCAAATTTCCATCAGTCTCAGGTTGTAATTATTTGATTGACTGATCTTTGACTGACTGATCTTTGATTGACTGAAGCCAAAAACCCCAATGTTTTGAGCTATGTTTGTCGCGTAATTATAAAAAAAATGGTGGTAAGTCAGAATATTTTGGTTTTATAAATAAATATTCTATTATTTGTGTATTTTGTAGACGACATCAAGTCGTATTGATAAATTTACCTTCTCCATTTCAAACTGGCAAACATACCACGAAACTAATGTACAAATTTGAAAACTATTATCAAACTAAATTTCAAAATTACCTCTCTTTGAGAGATTAGCAAACCGTTTAAATGCTAACATATTCGACCTAATGAACAATTTGAGGGACTAAACTCAAATACTCTTTAAAACACACAATCACAACACGATTTCCCAGTTCTTACTTTTTAAACTCTCAATTCACCACTTTCCATACATCGGTTCACTGGTTAAAAAAGGAAGCATTCAACCAAGGTTCAAATTTGGATAATTCTTTCAAACCATCTTGTAGCCTATATTTAATGTTTTGTGTTTGACTTGTGAACCGATGTATCGAAGGATGTGAATACTGAAAATTTGCCCATTTTTGACTTCTAAAATTACCTAAATAAAACTTTTAAAGTTCCCTGAATTTAAATTATAGTGCCATATATATGATGATATTGGAAATGACATGAGAATTTCTTTGGAATTGCTGCTTGCAGTGCCGCTGATAGTATATTTATTTGGCCAATGCTTGTAGAATTGCATTGACTTCTTCTGCCACTGCTGTAAGGGCAAACTCAAACTGAGCCTAAAAAACGTAAGAATATGGAAGTGGAAGTTAAGTGAATGTACACAACAAGCCTGAAGTCATCCCTAACCAGGGACTGCAGGGGGAAGGGGAGGGGGAAGGGGGAGTGGGGGGAGGCTGGCAACTACAGCCACCACACTTTTTCCCTTTTTCCCATACGACTCTGATATTTTCCAATCTTAGGCCCATCCTCACTTTTTCTCATACTAGTCTCATATATTTTCCGATCTTAGGCCCCCCCCCCCCCCATTTTTTAGGGTGCTCTGCACACCCTGCTAACAAATTATTTTCTTCGAATAAGTAGAATCTAAGTCACGCAGGGAAACACCATATCACATTTAAGAAATGAGTCAAATCGAACTTAATTTACCTTTGTTTTCACCATATGAGGTCTTTGGTCCCTTAGATGTTCTACTGTGGCAGCAATGTCAATTTCCTTTGCACCTTAACCCAAGCAATAGGAAATTTATTACCAATTTTTAAAAGCACAATACAATACATGATAGGAGTTGAAGAAAAATGGGTGAATGGGTTAAAGGAATAAAGGTTCAAGGGTGATATAGGTAGAAAAATATTCTGGTATCTATTGGTCAGTTAGGTAGATGACATTAGAAAATATACATGCATTGCAGTTTTCAAGCTTTTCAGGTAAAATGTAAGCATACGAAGAGCTACAAAAGAGTATTCTGGCAGGAGTGTGTTAGATGTCAATAGAAAATGATTGTGAACATGAGCTGGAATTTTCAAGCTTTTCAGATAGAATGTAAGCATACCAAGGGCCTCAAAAGAGCATTCTGGCATCAGTATGGTAGATGTCAATAGAAAGTGATTGTTCAATGACATATACTGGAGTTTTCAACCTTTTCAGATAGAATATTTACAAGCATACCTCTCATCATCTTGTTGAGGACCATATCGATAAGGACGTAGCAGCCTGTTCTGCCTACCCCACCACTACAGTGAACCACTATCGGGCATGAACGGCCACGGAAACACTTGTTCACCTTCCTGATAATGACAACCAAAATAGAACAAAATAATGACAAATGGTACTTTTGAGGTTGATTATATTATCCATTATAGTACACTCAACAAAATTACTCGACTCTGATTGGTCGATAGGAGTACAATTATAGCTTTAATTGTACTCCGTAGGAGTAACGAATTAAGTCCTTATGGCAACACGGCCAAAACAATGTCAAAACAATTATTTTCTATTCATTTCTAAACATATAAATAAAATTTTAAAGCTGTAAGAACTAATCTTTTTTATGCATTTCAGTTGTGCTATGGACTGAAAATCGGCTGCAAATGGACAAAGATGAACGGCGTTGCTTTGCATATTTTACTGAAATTTTGTTGAGTGCACTATAAACAAAAAATTGCACAGTCTTCTCGTATAATTTGGAATTATTAGACACTCGTAATGTTTTGAAAGTTCTTTTTTCCTATACTAATACTAGATCACAGTACCTTCTAAACTCAAGCAAAGGTTTGGGACTTGTGGGAACATTAAGGTCTGGCCAGGAGAGGAAGTGGAATTGAGTGACTGTTCGAGTTTCACTGGTCTGAAAATAAAATGGTTATAATATTGTAAGATTCTTATGAAATGGCAAAGTATTAAAGTTTTCTTTTCTAGCTCAACACACACACAGCACTATCAGTAGAAACTAGAAGTACTAAAATAACCTTGGCATATTAACGTTAAAAATGTTAAAGAACTTGCTATCAAAGCATGTCATATCAGATGTAAAATACTGACAGAATCTAAGCTTGCACTAATTGAGCTTGCTAGCTTTATCAGTATTAGAAGTTGAATGACTAGAGTGAAGTCATTAAACCCGTGAAATAGACATTAGACTAACACACTTTAGTAGACCTTAATTCTATTGTCTTCTTTTGTGTCTATTTGACAATTACATGTTGACTAGGATTTTTTATTTCATGAGTTAAATGCCTTCACCCTAGCTAGCAAAGGTCTGGGTAACAGATGTTTGTGAGATATATTTCACTTGCCAAAGGTTACCTGCTACCTATCCTCCTCGTGCCATGAGGCACGTAGGGCCTTGCTTGCCAAAGGTAAAGTCAATAAAAAGGTTGTCAAAGGTAAAATAGTGGATAAAAATGCATTTGATATGCATAAATGTGTTGCAGAACCTCAGAGTATGATAAATAAGCTTGTATGACTTGTTCTTGCTATGTGATTTTCTCCCAATATTATAACTGTTGAGGACTGGAGCAAGGTAACACAAACCTACAGGATGGCAATATTCCAACTCAATAAACTTACCTGTAAATTTTTCAGGTAAAAGCTTCTAACAAGGTAGTCATCACACCATATATGCTCTGACACTAGATGAACCTAAAAAAAAAACAGAACATATATTTCCATTAATGATTGATTTGTAGCTTTAGAATACATCTTTGTCTACAAAATTACTGACCCATAACTCAAATCCTCAAGATCTCATGACAGGATAATATTTAATAAAAAGCTAGGTTTTTAAAATTCATGTTTTTGAAACTTTTTGTACTAAATGCATAACTCTTATGAAGACTACCACAGCGTAGACGAAATGTCAAACTTTTTTCAACACATCATGCTTCAAACCGAAAAAAACCTCATGTATAAACACATAATTATTTTCCAAGTTACCATGATCTCGCGTGGTACAAGAAGCATGCAATCTTCCAGCTTTAAATTAATTATGAGGGTAATATTTTATGATATATAGCCATCAAAGCTTACCTCATATATATGGTATGTTTCATGGCCTTCTTCTGGCCAATATCTGTGACACTGAGGCTAAAAATTGAAAAACAGGCCAAAATGTATAAGTACTCAAAACACCATGATTTTTTTATACTTTCCATGAGTAAAATTTTAAAATATGTTTATCTAGGAAAAGATATTAAAGTAATAACATATGATTTCTTTAACCCAAAATCACATATTTATGTCCCTAGCTATTGGACTAATTAGTCCATCTTTAGGGAATAGGAAACCAATATGCTAATTTATTGCAATTCAGTTTGTGTTTTTGACCAAGATTTTGATCACTCGCTTGATTATGGTGTCTGATTGACAATGAAGCGTCGCGCTCTATCTTCTAGTTTTCATCTCAATATGTACTTCTAAACCTTGAAATATGAGAGCTGGCGGTTGAAAGATGTCAACAAACAAAGGAAAACAAACAAACATTGTGTGTGTGCACTACAAGTTATAAGAAATATTAAAGTATTTTTGAAATCAAATGTAATTACCAGTCCTAGATCAGAGAGTCTTGTAAGATTGACAATAACGATTACTCCTTGTTCCCAAACCATCTGCAAAAATGAATATAGAATCAATGTGAATCCTCTGACAAGACAAGTTGATGATTTCCCAGAAAAACAGGGTGCCAGGAGAGGGGATAGAAGGGGGAAATGGGAATAGGAAAAAAACTGGGACATTTTCCCATTTATGGGGAACTTCTTACATTCATGGGGAAAAGTTATTGTTTAGGTACATTAAAACATGGTGTCAGGTATTGATATAGAGAAGAGGAGGGAAATGAGAATGTGAGAGAAAATGGGAAACTCTTCCATTTATGGGAAGGTTCTTCCATTCATAGTTCAATTTTACCATTTAGGGATGGACTATTAGATTTTTGATGGGGGGGGGGGGGGGGGGGTTTGAGCAAAAACCCCCCCCCAAAAAAATTCAAGCACAGCTTTAAAGAGTGGAAAAAAAATTGTGCATAAGAAAAGTTTCAGAGAAAGATTTTTGGGGGGGGGGGGGGTCGGACAATTTATTTTGTGTAGATTTTTTTTATGCCTCATGGCTGTGCAGGAATTTTTTTTGGACATAATTTGGAATTTAATGGTCCGACCCTTAGGTACATTTCAACATGGTGGCAGGGAAGTATATGGAGGAGAGGAGGGAAAAGCAAGTGAGTGAGGAATTAGGACTTCCTGCATTCATCAAGGAATTCTATTTAGGTACACTAATTATTATTAACACTGAATTTACCATGCTACTAAAGTGTAAACGTACCTGCCAGAAATCAGACACTGTGTGGGCAAGTGGACCTTGTGTAGCAATGTAGGCTGGGTTTCTTGGATCATGGTCAGTCTATAATTAACAATCAAGACAAAATTTATGATAAATTTTCAATGTTTATTAGGAATTGAAAATGAGACAAATGGAATGAGAGCTTTAATGAAAGACTGAGGTAGATTGATGAACTTACAATAAAGCTGGCATTGACATAGTCTGAACCAGATGCATTGGCAGTCTCTCTTAGCACCACTCTGTTATGGTCATCTGTATAGACAAAAGGTCAGGTCAAGGTAAAGGCATGGCTTGAAAACAAGACTTAGATTAGATGCTGTTATGAATGGACAATTCATAACGTGTGGCACTGTCATGGTATAAAATTGGTGACACCAAACAAACCTATCAGACTGTACAGAATTCCTATCCATCCAATGTATTATCTTCTATTGTTTAATTATAACTTTATTCCTCAAATATGCCAAAATTGGCAAGTTTTACATCACAATTTTTGAATATATGATTCTATCAAGATGAACAAAGATTTCAATTTGGCTTCAGAAATCTGGCCTGATACTTTTCAAATCATAACTTCTTTCTTGCCATAATCCTTTTCAGATTTCAAAAATGATACCATAATTTGAGAAATAAGAGTCTCTGTAATCTAATTCAAAATCATGACTGCAAATAACTTACATGGTAGAACATCACTGTATCTGTTTTTCCTCACATTCTTATCCTGTTTACCCAGTTCTGTAGCATTAGGTTCAGCTTCATACGTGCACAATGCCTGAGGAAAATCAGTTTATAATCTATGGGTTAATGATACTCGAGGACGGATCCAGCAATTTGTTCAGGGAGGGGCGCAGTGCACATAGTTAACCCAGGGAGGGGTGCATCCCTTAGAATGAAAGGGAAAAAACAAATTTTGTATTGGTTAAATCATTGAAGTAGGGGCACCAAGTCGAACCAGGGAGGGGTGCGCACCCCCTGCACCCCTCCCCTGGATCCACCACTGATACTTAGCATGGATAACTTACCTCCCATTCCTTGTTCAATCTATCTTTGTTTTTGAGATGATCCTCCATGTATGCCTGTTGAATTATATTTTTATAATAAATTAGTTAAAATGTTAAAACAATTACAGCTTTGAAGGTATTAAAAAGATATGTGCAGTTATAACAATACACAATAAAGAAAGAAACCTACCAAGACTACATGTCCAGTTGATATATCCATGTTGGGTACAACCGGTTCTTCACTCCTAAAATAACAACAAAATTACTGCTAGGAGCTCCAATAATACATCTGTAAGGAAACTGTGGTTCAAAAGGTTTAAACTGGCCCTGTAGTTTTTTTACAGGCTCTCCTCCTTTTTCTGTCTCCCTCAGGACTCCATTACCCTTCCCCAACTGTCTTCCCCATCACCAATGGAGAAAATTAAATTACTGCAATTTTCAATATTTTGTGAACTCAGATATTTTAACCACTTGTTGTGAAATTGGCTTTTCACTGCTGTCAATCAAAACTAACTAGTTATATTTTTGACTGATGGCAGTGAAAAAAGAAATTGCAAAGAGCAGCTTGCAACTACTGAGTTTGCATAATATTGTGATTAATTGATCACAGTAAGTCTAATTGAGTGTCACACTAACCAAGAATATGCTGGTGGTTTGGCAGAGCCTAACAGAGACTTGTCTTTTTCTGTATGTCCACCAGCCTTTGTTGGAGCTTCCCATCCTTGGGTTGCCCTGAACTGTCGACATAGTTCCTAGAAATAATAGCAAATGTTATAAATAAGAACATCTCAATATTTATCTGTTGTTGTTATTGTTCAAACCTTTATTGATACCCTGAAACAACCACTGGGCTGATTAAAGTCAGGCCATGGCTGACAAATCACATTGGAATTTAGCATTGTTAGGTTTTGTGTAAGACGGAAAACTAGAGAACCTGGAGAAAAACCTTCAAATCAAGAGCCACTACTCCTACATGTACACTATCCTTGTTTCCCCGTTGATAATGACAAACCTGATAATCAGCAGCAGCTTCTTGTCCAGGTAAAGTGACTGGTTTAAATTTTTTAGTTTCATTGTACCTAGAAAAGAAAATATTTTTATAGTATATGACTTAAAAACCTTTCTAGATCAATTACATATTATTCTAATCACACAAGTCTGTGATATTATAGAAAATATATAGTGCTTTTGGTGGGGGAGAGGGAGAGGGAGAGGGAGAGGAAGGAGGGTGAGGGTGTACATGTACTCCCATATCAAAAAGGATTGGGGTTAATTAAAGTATGGGTTTTGTACTACTAAAGATGTACAACTTGCAAAACATTCTAGATTACTACACTATTGCAGTCTCACAAGTCTTCTGTGATAAGTAAGCATGGTGCTTTGTTCCTGTGAGGATCATCAATACCATCCATGGTTTTGATTAAACAAGATGTTGGAACTACTATAATGATGGCGTTTATGAATCTTTATTGACCAATGGACCTCTATCACACAGGGCCATGTTTATTCTCAGTTACGTACTACACTTAACTTCATGCTCAATGTGAAGCAGTGCCAGAAAAATCAAATGCTCCAACACGGCTACCTTGTGATTAAGGTCCAAGTCTGAATGATACTCTCAACATATCTCTATATAAAGTCATTTTAATGATAAAGATACATACCTTTTCATGATAAGATAGACAGCTACTGCAGAAAGGATGATCCCAGAAACACATCCAACGACTATCAGGGTTGTAAGGAAGTATTTTGGTTGTTGGGTAACAACGTGCTTTGTTTTGGTTTCAAACTTGCTCTAGATAAGAGAAACAGCAATATTAATAACTGATATTTATTACATCTGTAATAATGTGACAAGAACTGCCATAGGTCCCTAGGTTTTTGGGTTCCATTACTCACGAAATACTAAGTTAGGAAATGGGTATCAAAAAAGCAAAACACTTGCTTAGTATGATTACCAAAAAAACATATTGTTCAAAAATCAGTACACCAATGTACAAAACATTCCTTAGTAGTTTTTGAGAGCTGAAAAAATGAGATTATTCCAGGGCAAAAGCTATTCCCTGGAAAAGGTTTATTTCCTTGGTCATTCAAAATCAAAAAATAAGTTAAAAGGTTGCATCCTTATTGTTAAAAGAAAAAAGTCTGATCTCTTCTATTACTTGTTCAAAGCAGAAAGATAGGTAATATGGGAATACATGTGACTTTAAATAGCTGTACATATAACTTATAACTTATAAAATATCAATACATTTATTTATCTAAAGAATTGCAAATGAGAATTTTGACACAAAATTAAAATCTCAAATGCTGTTACATATTGTTAATGGATAACAAAATATCACTTCACAAAGCTAAGGCTAGTAGTGTGAAACAAAACAAAAGAGATAAAAGAAGAAAGAAAAACTATGGACTTTTACACTGATATTACTAACAGATCAAGAACAAATTCTCATGTCCAGGAGCCTCACACAAAGGTCTATATATTCAGGAACTCAAACTTAGTAGAGTGACAATATAAGATGGCCAGCATTAGCTTTAGGCAAACTTTGAAGTTTGAAATTTTTATTTATTGCAATTTCTTCAATAGTCATATTTTCATTTTAGTCGTATCCTCAGTTTGAATGAAAAGAAGGATAGAAGATAAAACCTTCAACTTTCACAGCAATGTCTTAAAAATAGAACTGGTTTTTTTTAAAACTAAGCCTACAGCAACAAATGAAATATTTTATATTACATATAAGAATTGTAGAACTTGTGGAGTTTAAATTAACTCAACGTAAATGCTAGTCTATCAGCCCATATAAAACCACAAAGAAAAGATAAAAAATAACTTATGATTCATTTCCATTCATTTTTCTGAGAGCAATTTCAATGACAAAAAAATAAGTTTTTTTGTTGTAAAATAAAATGAAGTATCAAGGCTTTATGATTTGAAATTGATAAATGAGGTTCTTTACTTGACCACTCTCATCTTGGACTTCAAAGAATACCAAACTAAAGTAAAATAAATCATTATTTGATTTACATGTTGATCAAGAAAAATTTATACTGCTGTGTAGAAAATCAAAACATATAGTTTCTTTTCCCTCTTAAAACATAATTCCTGGATTGAAGCTATTGTTTTAAATACTAAAGTTTTTTTTACCTTACCAGTATTTTCTAGGGCAGGAATGAACTTGAGTTTTAGTCAAGTACGATCGATAATTTGTTGATACATTCCACTAAAAAACTGAACTTCAAAGGAGGAACTTATTAATCATTCATGTCTTTGTTCAGAAAGAGAGGCCAAAGGAAATGATGTCATAACTAATTGATGGTCTGACATTGCCATGACGATGAACACCTGACATTCTGGATGGGCTTATAAATATTCATAACTTTTTTTGTTAACAAAGGAATAAAACAGCTGAAAAATGTTCTCTTTTTCGTCCTTCCATTTATTCCTGAACAATGGCAATTGGCAAATTTAAAAGCTAAAAACTATATTTATTTAGTGAGATTATTAAGGCAAGATTGGTCTTGGAAAACCCATTTTTGGTCATCAAAATTTAAGTCACCAACTTGTAAGAACATATGTATTATATAAACATACATAAAAAATATTTTTTGAGGGGGATTTTACAAAGTTATATTGAAAAACCTTTTTGAATTGATCTGTCTACTTCAATCACTTTCTCAAGCTTAACCCATAATCACTTTACCCATAATCATATATTTTTTCCACAAAATGGTAAACAAAATCTTCAATATTAAACAAGTGAGGGAAATGGTGCTATGAAAGAAACACTATGAAAAATGCTTGATGATCACTGAATTTCAAAAAGAAATCCTAATTCTTTTCAGAAAGCTGATTTTATTTCAATTTTTACCAAATTGCTGGAAAATGGGATTCATAAATGGGTTGATTATGAGTTTTTTGTTAACTTACAGGTGTGTCTTGATTTGCCTTTAAAATATTCATGCCCGTTTGTCTGGCAACAGCATCTCTTACGCTGGCATCTAGAATATAAAAGAAAAATAGGTTTAAACAGTAGTTCACATTCTTTGTTATTGGTGATCTTTAGATAAATAAATAATCAGAGTCAACACTAGCTGCCTTTAAGTAAATATGTCTATATCTTCTTCAGGATAGAGTGAAAGGGTCAGTGAAAGCCCCTACCAAACATTTTGAAAGCAATCAAGCCAATGAATCTAAAAATTGGCTTTTAAATTTTCGTCATTTAAAATTTAAATAGTTGGTTTACATTAAATTTTGCAACAATTTTTTTCACCCGCCCAATTAATTATGATGCATAAACAAATTTGAGAAAAAGATCAACATGTTTTTAGGAAAGCTGAGGAACAGAGGTCAACAACAACTAGGAGGGGTATGCAAGCAAGTTGTATGATTGTTTGTTAATGCTATACAGGGCTCCGGTCTCTGGAGATTTGCATTACCGTAAAGGCTCACTCACTCAAGATTTGATTGCAGAGGCTAAAAACCCAGACATTTGGGTGTTGTTTGCATAAAACTGTTGTGTAACTGGTAAGGTATCAATTATTCACCTTCATTGATTCTTTTAGCTATATCCTTCTCACTTTCAGGAGTATAGTCATTTTTGACTGTGCGAACATGTACCGAAGAATCTTCAACCCTGTGGAGAAATGAATAGAGGTTAGGTAAATCAATGACACATAATGAATGAGACAATTAAAATCTAGAATAAAACAGTTAAAATCATAATAATAATGATACTTATTCATAATCGAGAGTCATTTTAAAGAAAGATGGCGATCTTTCTATAATTCTATGACCCTAAATTGTGGAACAAATGAATACGGTAAGTATCATTACTACTATTTCCTGGATGAATAATATTTTTCATTCTATGGTTAAAATCATGTTACATAAAAACGTTATGGTTAGCATGCAAGCACTTGGATTACCAGCATGAGATACAAATAGCTTAAAACTTTATTATCATTAACTCAAACACAAAACACAACAAGAACTGCTTCAAAAATACTCTAGTTTTGAATTCTCTGTTGCTCAGGATTAGCCCCATTTATGTGTAGCTTAGTTTTATGTATTCCAGCAAAGGTTCATGGAATTTTAGAGTGTTTATGCTACAGAAATGGTGCATTCTATAATTTGCGGTTAGTGTGCATAACATAGTATATACGTGAAAATGATAACTCAAAAATTGTACAAATTAGTGCAAGGTTTTGTAGGTCTACAGTCTACTCAATTTACTAATTTGTCCAAATTTGTGCAATTTCGTATGAGATTTTTCATGGATATACAGTCGTTTGCAACTAAGCGTGAACAACAGACACTAAAACATGTTCTAGCTTGCTGCTGAAACATTGAAAAGTTAGTCAACTGGAACGTTTATGTTTCAAAATGATTCGTTGGACAGTTGGGCACGCAAATTCCATCAGGTACTTCAATCTCGAAAGAATCAAAATCGTTTTCTCTCCAGTACTTCATGCTTTTGTTTGAAGTAAAGCCTTTTTTTTGAAAATGTGAAGAATACTGAAGGAGATCAGGATCGATTTCTTCTAGAAACTTACTTATGTCTACTCTTTCAAAAGAATCCATGACCAACACCAACAGATCAACACGCACATGTATTTGAACAAACTTTGCCATCAGGCTTGCCTTTGGCGCCAAACCTCAACATTCCGGTTGACTAACTTCAACGTTTCAGCCGCTAGTTAGAACATGTTTTAGTGTCTGGTGTTCACGCTTAGTTGCAAACGACTGTATTTTATGCACTCTAGCATTATTAAGCTAAAATGAGGCTAACCCTGAGTAAATGAGTCTGTAATCAAGGAACACAGAGGTATCTATAACTTTGAAAAAGGTCTATTGGAACAAGAGGGCTTACTTTAGTAAGGTAAACATTGGTGAAGGTGCATTGATCCACAGAGTTTTCTCAAGGGTCTTCATTAGGGCCAAAGCTTCAGGGGTAGTCATGCTGAGAACCACATTGACGGATAAACACATTAAGTTTGAG
Organism: Actinia tenebrosa; assembly: GCF_009602425.1. Next base: position 118,272 of record NW_022258581.1, on the reverse strand, counting down.
GCAGCGTGTTGTGTTCTAAGTTAGAGCTTATCAACAATCTGCTTTTAAATTAGGCAGTGCAATCCTTTAGGGCATAGATAAATGATTTAGCACATAATTATTTCCATAGCTAACATCAATCGGCAAGTATTTTTAGGTTGTTATGCTGGAAAGGTTGCTTTTTTATTTGGTAAATACTGCTGCGATTCTAGTCTACAGGCTCATTTGTACAAATTAAATGTGTTGTAGAGCAAATGTTTTTTAAACATATAATGGACTTTCGTTAGCATCTACACATGAATAGCTAGCTTATAGAGGTTGCCAAACCTGTATAACTGAATCTACAGTCATCATGAACAGCAGTGTGCACCAAACAGGAAACAAGAACATTCCCTCAACAATCAAGCAGTACAAAATTTACAACAAACCAGTTCCCCAGGTACCTACTATCTACTGATAGAAAGTTATTACTAGTTCTATAAGGACAAATTTTGCCTCAATAAATAAGAAAAACTTGCAGCAAAGATTTCTATTCACTACTAAAAAAGTGTCTAGTTGTGTGATGTTACTACACATACCACAGAACTGGGTTTTCAAGCCAGAAAAAAACATGCAGTGGTTATACCTCCAAACGTACATTACTCTGCCGACAAATATCAAGCTTTTAGTCTACATTCCTTTCTCCATGTTTCGGCATCCTTTTGATAATTTGTGGAAAAGAAAATTATCAAAGGAGACCAACGCCTGAAGAAAGGAATACAAAAAAAAAGTTTCACTCTGTTTGTGTGTGGAATGATGGATGTTTAGAGGCATGATCATGGAATGACTTTCTGGCTGAAAACCCAGTTCGGTGACATCCCTAGTATTAGTAAAACAGAAGGTTAACTGAGGTAATATGAAGTGAATGGCTTGTAACTATATCAATGGAAAAAAGAGACTTCTAGTCACCTAGTTCCCTATGGAGTTAATCTTTTAAATCAAGCTCACTTTATTGAATTATTATGGCTTTATTAAATTATTATCATCTTTGGCAACTAAGGCAGCACATACTAGACATATTTTTTCAGCATAGAAGATGTAAAAAATTTTGAGGCTCATTTTCTGCTGTGTTTATGACTTACTTTTTGTCCAAATCAATCTTCAAGGACTTCTTTGAGGCTCTGCTGTCTTCAACTGAATACAAAAATGATTAATACACATCAAGACTGTCCTAGGAACATCTGCCTACACACAATCATATGAAAGGTGTATATATAGCACAGGATCTTTGTGATTCCCAAGTGAAAAATTTAAACAAAATATTCCACAAATTTATATTTCAAGAAATCAAAATAGTAGTATATGATGAAAATGAGATAAGCTATTTTTCCTGCTCTTAATGGATGAGAATATAGTCATTTTCAATTCCCAAGTTTATGAGATTAATGTTAGTAGGAAATAGAAAAACTATTCCAACCCAAATTAATATTGAAATTTAAAATAGTTAAAATACAAAAGGATAAGTAAAATTATCCAGCTACATAACAGAATTTTATGTATAAGAAACTAGAAGGACCAAAAACCAGTTTGCAACAGGTTTGCCCCAGGAAGCCTTATAATGACTCGTTTTTATGATAACCCTAAAATACACTTTCATTTTTCAGTAACGTATATTTTATTTGAATATTGTACAGCAACCACTGAATCGAACCATGTAATAAGCTTTCATATTTCCACTTAGAATGCAAACGCCATTTTATAATTGCAAAATTTAGCTACTTACCCTCCTCAGTATTAACTTCATCTTGTACATTCTTGTTTATTTGAACAAAGTTCTTTTTAGAAATCTTTGAAGCTTCTTCCCTCTTAACAGCGTTTGGAACTTCAACAATAGAACTTGCCTGTTGGGACTTGAAAAAATCTTTAATTCTTTCGTAATTTTTTTCTGGGTTGGGTCCTTGGTCAATGTTGGCCTCTGCCTTTTTTACTTCACCTTTGATCATAACTTTTCCTTTGGAGTCTATATCATCATTGGTATTGTCACTGCTTTCAGAATGAGAACTATGAACGGGTTTGTCTAGTGTTTTATCCTTTTTGTCTGGTGTTGCATTATCATTAGTCTTTGTGTCTTTAGTGTGTTCAGATTCGCTGTTAGTGCTTTCTGGAGRGAGATGTTCGATGGAGACCTGTTCATTGGCAAGGTCTTCATGAAATGCTTGGTGTGTTCCTTCATGGTGTTCTCTAGGTAAATGAAATTCTCTGCTGCTTTCAAAATCATGATGACCTTCATCAGCTGACTGTCGACCTCTATCACCTACACTTATATCATTCCTAAGTTCTATGTTATCCCAGTTTTCAGGTACTATAGGAGGAAGATCAGGTCCAGGTGCACCTCTGGCATTATATTCGTAACCTTCTCTCTTCCCTTCCAGTGGTAGAGATTGAATCAACGCCTTGTCTTCTAAGGTTGGTTCTGAGCTGTCGTATCCATTTTCATCAAAAGAGTGTTTCCGTTCCGGAATTTCTCCTCGACGAGAGTTGAAATCATATCCTATGTCTCTATAATTACTTCCTTCATCGTTTGGTCTGTAATCACCATAATCTGGTTTGAAAAATAAGTAATCTATCTTAAATACAGAGTCAAAATAAGTCTCTTAAAATATCTTTGTCTTGTAAAGCTTTTAAAGCTTTATCATAATCTATCAAAGAAAAAATGTTCTTGTAACCAATGGCCAACATAATAATAATAATAAATAAATTTACTTCTTTTATTATATAGATATCGATGAAATACCAGGTTTTCTCTAGTGTTGAAAACTTGATATCTTTCACCAGTGGAAAATACCATATCTTTCACACGTGAAGATATCGCTGTTGAATCGGCTTGCTATTTCAATAAAGAATTTTTGAGCTTTTGTTTTATTTAAGTTTCATCGATATCTATATAATAAACAGAACATTACATGGCTGCTTGAGTGTTCGAAGATAAAATTCATATCTCCGCGTGCCCATGTAATATCCTCTATGTATAGAGCATGAACCATAGGGAGATGCTCTCATGCGCTTTACAATATAAAAACTAGATGTTGCTGATTTACAATGATCATATATATGAATAGTACAGATGAATTAGAAATTATATAAGACATATTATAACATAACAGTAAACAATAAATTATTTTTGAATGATCCCCCTATCTATTTATTCAATCAACAGAAAGTACAACAGTAAACTAAGTTGTTTAACCAAAATACAATCTAGAGTTTGGGTTTTTCTTTTCTTTTCATCATTTTTGTTTGCTCAAAAATGTATTGATAGAATAATAATAATATCTCAAACCACAACACAGAGGATAAATACCTGGAATTTGATGTTTAACCAAAATACAATCTAGAGTTTGGGTTTTTCTTTTCTTTTCATCATTTTTGTTTGCTCAAAAATGTATTGATAGAATAATAATAATATCTCAAACCACAACACAGAGGATAAATACCTGGAATTTGATTTCTCTTCACACATCTTGCAAATACATACCCTGAAAAATGTGAAATTCAAAGAGCACAGTTAGTTTATACCAAAGAGTGAACTTCCTCAGACCATGAAACTGTTCCTAGTAATAATAGTCAAATAGACACAAGAAAACAATGAAATTAAGATCTATTAACCACTATTAGTCAACTAACTATTTCACGGTCTGTGGAAAATCACTCTACATAAAAGTGTGTATTAGACATGGCACATTAGCTGGCAGGTGATGTGTATAAGATTGGGAAATTATTCTATTCAATAACTTGTGAACAGTCTCTCAAGGAGAGGAGAAGAGTATGGGAGAGAGGAGAAAAAAATACACTATCTCCTAATATACTATTTCCTTAGTAGCATTTACTGCAGTGGCACTGTCTCTTATCAGTCTGTAAGTATCACTCTCATGGTTTGCTGATTCGCTGCTTTAATGAAGTGTATGCAAGATTAGTTCATCTGCTTTTTTGTTCCCTTCATTGTCAAAGGGGGTTTTCTCAAAGTACTCAAGTTCTCCACCCATGTTAACAATCAAGGTATTTTGAGTGTGTGTTATAAAATTGTAATATCTATGAATCAAACTTCAGTTAGGAGCCCCTTAATATAACATCTAGTGATGGTGGTATGTATCATAATAATTTTATAATATTATATTTCTCAATACAGTCATCAAATCATCAACCTACATACCCCAATGATATTATTCTTGAACCAATTGACATAAGAACCGCTAAACATAAATACCACTAATATAACATCCAAACAGCTGCTATCATAGTTAAGCCTCCAATCAAATACTCTTTTATATTTAAAGTCAGACATATAAGTGAGGCTAATGGGGTCAATAGAATGCCAAACTGACCAAACAGTCGACTTTGACATCAATATATCCACCTGGTTCTAGACAGATATTTTTATTTTAAACGCATGAATTTTCCTACACAACAAGAATAAAATAATTTGAAAATATGGGTTTTGATTCAAAGATGTCCATTTCTCACAAAGAAACAGCTGTCAAAGCCAAAACATTTCATTCTATAATATCTATTTCAGTTAAAAAAATTCTCGTAGTGGAATATGTCAAGCTACACCTTATTTCGGGTAAGCAATTCAACATCCCTGAGTCAATTTATGGCTTTTTTCGCGTCGCTGACCCTTTAGAGGCGTCGGATTGCATATGTAAACAGAAAGATCGAATGACGAGATGCGAATTTTAACCGTAACAAACTTTAATATTTTCAAAATTTTCTCTATAACGGAGAAAAAGTACAAACCGATTTTACAGTTGTCCTTAATCCTTCGTGTTGTTTGATTATTATTCTAGAATAATGATTTTTCCGCACAAATGATTTTTCCTGTAATGTCTCGAATGAACGTCAATACTCATCCAAGGAACGAACTGAAAACATAAGTCAGTCAAAACCGCAATTTCCTTATACGATCAAAAATCACATTAACACTTTTGTCATTAGATATTAAAAGTTCCTCTAAAATTTTTAAGAATTCAAATATATTGTTTCGAAAAAAATTATCATAAATTAGGCGATTTTTGAGCTGAAATAACAAAATCGATGTTCGATTAGTGCTTCTTAATAAAGAAAACACGAAAACATGTACAATAGTTATTTTTATTTGGAATTATCATATAATAAAATATAACACACCGCAGTTATATACCGTTGGTTTTCTGTATTAAAATCATGAATAGATATGAATATATATTATGAAAATTTTGGGTACTTTCTTGATTATTTGTTGGTGTTCGATTTGCTTCACCTATTTTTCAACATTACAATATTCAAAAGAAAAGCGTCGGACGCTACAATACGAAGAACAAGGTTCACGAATTTAATAAAATCACTGAAAATTTATGTACAGTCTTTTTTATCAGTTGTATCACAAGAGAGCAGGGAAAAATACTATTTTTATTAAAAATCTGGTGCGATTTTTCCCTGTGTTTTCGTGACGACGAGAGTACTTACTCTTCGATCCAAAATTACTAGCGTAGAAAACTAGGCGCGTAAAGAGGAAAATACAAAATTGTACTATTCGTATTAATATCTTTATTACACGAGTAAGTAATTTTAGTAGGTAAAACATGTGTTATTTAAAAAATTTTCCCGGTCAAGGATTTAAACAACGATAACCTTAATAGGGTTTCCCGAATTTTCCCGCTAAAGTGAACATCTTCCAAAATATCGACTTCATACTCTCTGACTTTTAGCCAGTATTCAATAATATGTATATTTGCAAAGAAAATATATTATTGAAGATTCTAATAACTCCATAGAAGAACATCTGGAGGTAAAGGCAAGATGATTTCACAGCGGAAATAACAAAATAACATATCGACCAGTGATCAAAGACCAAGTTGGCTTGGTCGAATCTCACTTGAATTCCACTTAGAATTGACCTCTATACTGTACCTTCTTCGCAATATTCATCTTCCCCACAAACATTTCGATCTAAAGTACAATCTATAAAGAAAGAAATTGTTGTTAAATTAAAGGGAAAAAAGAGTTTTAAAAAAGATAACACATGTCGTTGTTCGCCCACTCAAGTTTGTGATCGCTAGCAAGCTGACCAAAAAACTGTTCAACTTACCGGCGCTTGAAGCCTTCGTTAACTGTCCATAATAGAAAATAAATAAAGATAGGACAAAAGTATATTTTATGATGTTCCTATCCATAGGGCTGCCATGGGTTTTACGAAGAAACTGTACGTTTTGTGGTGAAAAACAGTTGACCAACTGACAACAACCACAACGCCATAAGCAACCTTCGAGTTCTTGTTCGAGTGAATGGTTTCGGAAAGTCCCGGATGTTGTTAGGAGAACGGATGTTTCGTGAAGCGCATTGTTCTTTTAACCAATCAATGACCACCATTATCAAACAAATATGATATATATACACTATCCCTCTAAAATATATATTCCCCTTTTATTATCCCTTTTATTTTCAGTCACAGAAACACTAACTCTAACTTCGATTATATAACTAAAATCTAAAAATATATTTACATGTGAAAAATAGAGGACTGCAATATTGATGACTTTAGTTTCCGCATGCCACGCATTGCGGCAGAGAAATTTCAAAAAAATATTAAATTTATAAAAATATTAATTTTAAAAATATAAATAGTATTCATTCGGATACTTCTTCATTGACATATCAAGATCAATAATTAGCTATACTGGCAGTATTAGTTTTGACTATTTTGAAGGTTTATATTTTCAGGAAAGGTTGCTCTCAATCGCGCTCTGAATTAATTATTTTCATTTTCTCACATTTTCTTTGACTCAAATAATATTGGAAGAATGAACTTGGAATAGTTAAATTTTTATGTCTCGAATGAGATATATTTTATATAAATATTATTACATGAAAGGTTCCTTGGAAGAGAAAAATGCATTATTGCCCATTCTTTTGCTTCAACCAACAAATTTCTCTAAAATTAGTCACGTCATCAAGCCGGAGATTGATATCTATTTTCACGTCAAAACCTTTACGCCTACGTTCATCCCAAACCATAGTAAAGACCGCAATAACAGATGTTCCATCCTATTTTTTCCTCCGTAGAAAAGGCGAAGAATCCAATATATTTTTCAATGGAGGATAATTGAAAGATCGGTGGACTTATGAAGGAAAGCGCGCTCTAATGAGGTTTTGCTGGCGAGTAGCCCTTTGAACCGTTGTATGTTCTATGTGCCGCAGGTTTTGACGTTAATGACATATCATCAATCGTTGTTGTCATTATTTTGGCTCTTGTTGGTTTGCTGTTCTGAGGTAATGATTGGTATTTGTTTATGATTAGACCCGAGAAAAAAAGGGCGAAAATGGATAACTGTAAGAAAGGGGAAAAAGATGGAAATCGTCTCTTGATATCCGCCCAGTAAGTCATGGTAGTTTCATGTTACTTCTTCGTAATATTTACTAGGAAAAATACGAATAAAACTACAAGCAAAATTGATAAGAAACGTATATCAAAAGGATTTATAAAGAAGCAACTGAATACATAGAGAGAAAGGGAATTCTCGCCTTTTGGTGCGTAGTCAAATTGGTACTTGTACTGAGCATGCGCAGTTACCTTAACAACAGGCACTAAAACTGGTCGTCACCAGCGTTAATAGTGGGTCTTTTACATCCGTCATATTCAGGGTTATAGTTATAGTATATATTTATAGTATACGCCGAGAAGACTTGAATTGTTTAACCATTTGCAGATGTGATTACAAACACAGCATCTTCTTGTCAGTTATTCTATAAGACCCTGAGTGTTGGTCCGGCGGGGCGTCGGTATCGATTGAATTATACTCCCTTTTTGAGCAAAAAAAATCAATAATTTTTGTTAACTAATAACCAATACGCCATGTATTATGATAACGTACCGGTTGACTAAAACAACTTTTGTTTGCTCTCATTGACAAAATAACTTAGGGACTACATAATTTTGAACTTTATTAAGTTTAAGGGTTTCCTAGATACGCATAAAGAGATTATGATTTGATCAGGAGGAAGGGGGCATGGAGAAACGAAAGAAACGAACAATGCTCCGCATTAAAATTTCCAACCATCTTAGACTAAAACTCGTCATACTAGTGACAAATCTTTGATATTTTCGTAGGAGCACACTATAAAAATCCGCTCCGACGTACTTGCCACCTAGATCCTACCATTGCTAAAATTGGCGCCTCCCCTATCTACAATTGCCTTTCTTTTTTAAATTGGTTTACGTCCGACCCTGCCACCCCCCTTCCTCGAAAAAAAAACTCCTCGTGACTCCGCTTTGGAAATACTCGCTTTTACGATGCCAAGCCAGTGAAGGATAGGAAATAACGAAACATTGTTCTGACTGGACAACTGAGCCGCGATGTTGTCATTATGCTGACTGTAGTTGCCAATCAATCCGCACGCCACGATTCTATTCAGACCACCATCCGAGCTCGACAAAAAAAAAAAAAAAAAAAAAAAAAAAACTGGATCGAGTTTTTCCCGCAAGAAATTGTCTATTTGGTTCCCTAAAACAGTCTCACAACGCACTGCGATGTCAACTCGACCCAGTTTTACCTTACCTCGGAATAGCTTATAACTGATGCCCTGAAAACATCAGCCTGCGATGATCTTAGAATAATATGTTAACCAGATATGATCGTATCATCCTATGCTACGCGGTTTTCCCCGATTCGGCATTGAAATTCTCGGTTATTTTTACAGGCGGGCGCTTGCTTTATAGGAGTACCTGTGGTAGCTAAACCACAGGCAACCCAAAACACTAACACTTATGCTGTGCGCTATGTTAATGTCTTTTTGATTTTCTCGTGAAATTAGTAGTCTGAAATATTAAAGGAAAGACAAATAATTATGAAAAATTTCAATAGATAAAATGTATATCGGAACATCAACTTAGTCTCACTCCAGCCACCACAAACGCCACGGGCAGTGAAGCCACTGTTTGTCATTCCACGCGTGTGAAACTAAAAAAGCTATAGCTCTAACTTTTATGTGATACTTAGCACGAGTTTACATGTAAAGCGGTCTAACTAAGAAGCAATTTTATGCTTAAGCGTCTTGTCGTCTTCACTGGGTGGCCTACGTCAAAAAACCATCTGTAGTCTAAGTAGTTTCCCCGGGGTTAATCATTTTAGAACAATTTTTAGAATCTTTGCACCAGGAGATGAAAATCCCAGGAAAATATTGTATAATGTCTAAAAGTTTGGTTATTAACATAGAATCCCGACAGTATTTGAGCAGTTTCTTTGACAAGAAGCCGTATATGTATGCATGTATGTATGTATGCCTTGGTATAATATGATTATAATCACACACGTCACGTGGCCGGCGGAATAGGTTTTGCTTTGGTGGCGCAAGTGACCAATTATTTCGGCTTACTGCTTGAAAAAACGAAATTCAACTTACCCTTTAAATTGTGAAATATGAATCACTGAATTTACTTTTAAATTGTGAAATAAAAATCACTGAATTTTCTTTGCTATCAGATCAAAGGGACGAAGGAGAAAGAAGGCTTCGACAAATTCCATAGAATTCAATAAATCAGTATAATATAACTCACTCACTCACTCATGATGTTACATAATAATATAAAGTGATTGAACCATGCTTTTTTTTGTTATCAAGAAGAATAAGTTAGAAAAAATTATAACTTCGATAAGAATAATTATTGCAGTACTAAAATAAAGTTACGCTGCCAGTCAATATCGCATGAGTTTTATATTATCAGTGCGTGTCTTCTACAGTTTCATTTACATATACAAATTTTGAAAATTATTGTTTGAAAAAGTTTTAAAAAACTGATATGGTCTTAGTGCCGGTCTATTTACACTTCAAGCCCTCCAATTTATTTAAACCATTTAATAGTACTCATGTGTTTCACATTTGAACAACTAGAACTTTAATAGTCAAGCTCATCAAGACGAACTTTCCACACCGTATGTGACCGCGTAGACTGCTTATCCAAACAATTTACGATCTTAATATTAATTCACAGTCTACGTAAGATCTTCCAATTTTATGTCTAAAGTTTTGATAGTTTAATATGAAGTACAAGGTCCAAAAAGTGTGACAAAGTTGCCCTAGTTACATGTAAACGCAGGCAGATCGAGTGGAGAACAAAGCAGAACGAGGAGCAAGGTTGTAAAGCCATATAAACGATTCAAATTCTTGATATTTAACTAAACGTTAAACGCAAGCTATCTTAAATTAACTTCAAGAATATTACTTAAAATCATTAAATACATTCCTGCCACTGAAAAAGCCATTTCAAAGCTATGCAGTCTAGTGCAGATTCAGATGTTGTAAATCGTAAACAATTTTGTTCATTATAATCTAGACAAGACAGAAATCTTATTTACTTCAAAGGATTTCTATACAGAGGATACAAGAATTATCTTTCTTTAAGGAAAAAGATCAACAATTATGCTGTTCAATGTTGTGAAATTTTCTAAGCTGAAAAATTATATAATTTAGAGATACTTGCTAGAAAGATGGTTTGCAATGTAGCAATGATATTGTGATAATGAATTTCATAACTGTTATATATATATATATAAATAACATAACTGAAGTTTGTATGCGATCATCAGTAAATGGGTTATAAAAGGCAAAATTATGACTGCACAGAGTATAAATGTCTTTCAATGAATAGCTAAATTGAGCTTGTTGGTATTAGATCAAGCCAAAACAACATGCAATTGTCATTTCATATTAATAATCATAGGAAAAATCAAAATCTTCTAGTAAGATTCAGAGCATTAGAGCTGAATATATTATGAAAGCATCTTAGCAATGTATAAGAGACTGTATGGGATTTATCACTGTTGTCTCTAGACATGTGTTGCAGGTTGAGTGGTGTATATCATACAAACATGTTGAGCCGCTGAGAACTATAGCTTCTTTGTCTAATGTTTGGCTACTGTTTCTACTTAAGTAAAATTTGATTTTCCCTTGGGATCATGTCTAACAACTGGTGCTCCTAAGTGCCATTTCCAAAGTGGAAGTGATGAAGGTTTTTTGATATTATCTGGAACAGACATACTATAAGTAGGACTCAAGTCTCCATCTCTCATACTAAGAAATGGAAATCCAGAGAATGAACTCATGAATTTGAAATTCTTATTTACTTTAAAAGTTTTACTTGCATTGGAAATTCGTTTGCTGCTTGAAGTTAGAGAAGATCCTGCGCTCGTTGTCATGGCAATATTCGATGAATGCGCTACCTTAACTTTATCCAAAGTCTGGGATATCCGCATTTTTTCAGAATGTTTGTCCTTCTTTCTTCCTGATTTCCTAGCCAAGCCTTTGTTTTTGCCTTTCAAATAAAAATTAGTCATTGGATCATTGCTTGCTGTAAAAGGGTCTAAAGTTGAACCTTGCAAAAGTGCTCCATTCCTCGGTCTCTTTTGCCCCATCCTTTTCTTTTTGACTGCATTCCTCTCCTCACTGAGCGCTCCGTTCGCCTTGTCGGAAAACTGTTGTTTCTTACGCCTTTCGTTTTTCGACATGGTCTGTCCATTTGAAGTTCCATTTTCTAAATGTAGCGCCCGACACTTCAGTGTTTCTGCCGACGACCATTTCAGCTTTTTCTTCGCAGTTTTAAGAATTTTCCTTGGAATCTTTGCTTTCGATTCAATTTCTGTCTTAGTTTCAACTTGCCAAGTGTTATTTTGTCTCTTTATTACTAACGCTGGGGGTGATAAGCTAGGATCGACTTGTTTACTCATGTTTTTACAATCAAGTCCTTTTTGTAGCTTTATTCTTTTCGTTGCTTTATTTTTGTCTAGTTTTGTTGGAGAGGGCAGAGTTAATTTTATTTTCTTGGGCATTGCTAAACCTAGCTTTTCGTTGGGTTTGCCCCTTGCCGCTGACGAACTTGATGTTTCTCTACATGTCGAGCCAAGGGTTGCAGTTGAACCGAAACCACTGTCATTTGACGAAGAATCAGAAAATAAAATTTCTGAATTTGCATTAGTTAAACACTGGTTTAAACAAGAGCTGTGCGAATTTTCTAAGCTGACCGTCGACGAACAACGGCTATCCACTTCTCCTTCGTTGCCGTCACTGTTCTCTGTCGAAGGTTTCGAAGACGGATAGAGCGTGTTGAGTACTTCATCTGTGTCTCGAGGTCTTTTGTTTTGTTCGATATGGTTCTTGCAATCCTTTGCCTTCCTCTTGTTTCTTGGTTTAACCACAGGTTCGCTCAACAAAGAAACGGTTTGTGTGCCATTAGTCACATGTTCGGATAAACTAAGCAACTGCGAATCTTTACCGTCCAATACTTTGCCAAGTAACGCTTGCGATTCGTTGTTAGAAAGCTTGTTTTGTTCTTTCCTTGAGTCTTTCACTTTAGCTTCACCGTTTACCCTCCGCTTACTGCTAGTATTTCGTATTTTTTTCTTCAACGGGTTAATAATGTTATCTTTGTCGTCACTAGTGTTCCTTGCCATCTGATTTTCTTCGTCATTATTGACTGCACTCGTTGATTTGCTAGATTCTGAAACTTTGCTCTTCCTAGATCCTTTATCCTTGGCTGTTAATTTTCTTGTTTTCTTGCCTTTAGCGAACTGCTTCAGATCTATAGTTCGATCAACATACACGCCACAGTATTTCTTGACATCTGCTTCAGGAATTAGGGTACAAATGGCCGAAGATCCATGGATCCCATTCACCGTTTTAAGCAACTTAATTTCTTCTGCATTGCAAAAATGTCTGCGAGTATCGATTTTTTCCATTCTTGTGAATAACGTAGTCCGGGCCGTATTGTTGAACAGACTTGCAAGCAATTCCGCTAACGGGAACATTCTCTCTTTATCAATCACGAGATATGCTAGGTCAGCCTCACGAAAACTAACTCTACCACAACTTTCTTGCTCCTTAGAGACTTCGTTAGGCTCTCCACTCTCCTCCATGACTGACTGACTTCACAATTCTCTAGTTAGCTTTGAAAATTTTGCTGTTACCAGGAGTAAATCATAAAGCATCAACTATGATACAGAATTATAGTCTTCTCTGGATTTGAACGATTGTAGAAGCGATCTGCTGGAAGCGTTTTGGACCCAGTTGTTTACATTCTTGGCTGTGAAGCTCCTGTTGGGCAAGGACGGGGTTGATGCGTTCCTAGAGGGCTGAATATGGGTTCTCGCGTAGTCGACTCTAGGTTCCCCCACTACCGACTCTTCAAAACTTACCCAAATCTCAAAGCACACCTCGTTTGCCGCTCAGGTCAATAGCCTGTAAACGTGAATCATGATTGGCGGAAGGCAGCATAACGAGAAGTGATTGGTCGAGAGGTGTCGGTGTTGTTATCACTCGTACGCGATGGGCCTCAGCAGTCCAGAGTTGCCAGCTACGAGTATAAGCACTTTATCCATGTGTTTTGATGGAGAAAATGCGGTCTCTAAATGATATCTATATCTATGTCCTTATTCGTGCTCAAGTTGTCATATTCTCTATTGCCTCTGCTCTGATCAATTTATAGAATGCCAATCAGATTAGTAACAAATGACATGTTTTCATCCAAATGCATGTACCTTTTCTCGGTAAGGACTTTCCTTGACGGGTAAAATATTTTTTGTTATCTAAAAGTAAATTATATCCATGGTTTTACAGAAAAGGAGCGAGCAATGACTTTAGATTGTAGTCGTTCAAGTTATTACCATTCGCCTCCGAGTTCAATGATTTTTCGGCTTAGACGGACGAAAGTTGATGATTAACTGAGAGGACTTTTCAATCCTTCATTGGACCAATTTTCAACCCGTCACACTTCAGGGTAAACCAACAAAGGAGTTTAGACGAGTATGGTAATCAAAGGTCAAAAATCGCTAGTATAGGGTATTGTTTGTTGTTAGGCATTAAATTAAAGGATTCAAACATTTTACGACTTAATTTGCCAACTACTTCTTCATATCGTCTTGGCCATTCATTCGAGCACCGATTCAATCACATGGCGTGTGCTTTTTTCACTTAATTCCATTAATGTATAAAAGCTAGAAAAATATTTTATCAGACCTGACGGTTTAGCACAATGTCTTAGTAAATGCCCTTGCCTCATACTATCCAAATCAAGCAACCAATTCTGAGAAAAAGCGCTCGAATTGAACTGGTTCGACAATGACTAAAGGACAATAAATATAAACTAAAATAAATGCAAGTTCTTCATAATCGATAAAGGAGTATCCTTGAACAAGAAAGGTGAGCGCATTGATCAGCCCTTGAGTTTGACTAGGTATAGATCCTTTGAGCAGTTCTTTTCTCTTGATCAATTTTCTCATAAAAGAGTCAATTATTGTCATTTAAAGCAACTCTTGTCCTCTTTAAGCTGTGGTTGTCAAGGGAAAGCCTTTTTCGGCGAGGATTTGAATACTGGATTGGTATTCTTCACTAGACTCAAACAACCCCCGTATAAACAATTACATGTTTTACTAGACAGTTCCTCTCTCAGTGATGCAAATGGTTCTCTTTTTGTCAAAATGTTAAAGGTATAATCCCTTTTGGACGGAGAAAAGATATGAAAACCTTTGTCCAGAAATGCTTGCTCGCATTGAAGAAAAGAAGAAAAGTCGGATGCTGTTTATAATAACAGCATCCGACTTCTCTATGGTTGATGATGGATGAAATTCGCGCCACATCCTTCAATAATATCGGGTATTTTGCGTTTATGAGAAGTCGAGCATAGCTTATAGCAATAATTTTACATTGGAATTTCATTGGTAGAATCTGATTAAAAGCGAGGCAGCCTTTAACAACAATCACCAATCCCAGACCGTACCATCGCCTTATTCCTGCTTCGTACTGTTTCCTTTCGCAAAATACTGGGTCAAATATTGATCGCTATAAAACAGCTGCTGAAGATTATGATGCTATCTTCTAAGAACAATACACTCGCGTTCGCCATATGCCCCAGACAGACTTTAGAAAATAGATTTAAGGTATAAAATACTGTGTCTTTTGATATTCTCTTATATTTTAAGTCACAATAACATTCAAAGCTTATTGCATATTGAATACAGTGGCAAATAGATAGCCAATAGTTATCGTCAGTAAAAACTAAGGTACAAAATTGTAGGCGGATTCCCAAGCTTTTGCTTGACAGGAAGCACGTTCAAGAGGAAAATTGTCTTCCTCAAAATATAATTCTAGTAATTCATTTATTCTTGGTGTTATGTAGGATGTAAATATTTTTAAAAAGGTCATAATTTATGACTTTCCAATCAAACAGTATTTTAATTTCCAAGTTCGACAGTTACTTATTTTTGCGGTGGTCATGGCCAAATATTTTACCACTTAGCGCCAAATCTATGTTGAGCATTATACACCCAACTGGTAACTAAATATCGATTATTTTAGGATCTAAAAAAAGAAAAAAACAACAAAAAAGTGTATTACTATAACAAAGGAAATATATAAAACATCGTAGATGGTTTAGATAATGTCAAAGTTGTCTAACATTTAAGGGATCTACATGCATTAGAATTTTATAATATTAAAGAATTTCTACGCCATCTTTGCTTGCAATTACTTCAACATAGGAGAAGCGAAAAAGTGTGTTGGTCGCTTATTCGGGACTTTAGACTTGCTTCCGAACCTGTGGAGAAGAAAGGGAAAGTTGGCGGATTTAGAACTGCCAGAAATGATCTAGATAGAAACAGGTTAGAATCATAGGGAAGTCCTAAAAAAATAATGGGGGGTATTGGAGTAATTACCTTGGTGTAAGTGGCGTTCGAGAGAGAAAACTTCCCTTCTTTTTCACGGATCCTTTTCCGGGAGTCGCAGATATCGGTCCAAGCATGCTTTGAGGCACTGGTGAAAACAATTATTGGTGAGATTTATTTCATGCATTTATTTAAAGACTCGTTTTAATTTTACGAAAATGAGAATTGAATGAACTATTGATTTAAAAATAACTTAAGAGAAATAGCATTTCATGTGGACGTCATACCTGGTCTGCACTCTGGGGTCAGGGGGGTGCCGTCTGATCGGTGAGTATTAGGGTTGTAGGGTGGGGAGCGCAGATTTTCGTCAACGTTCAAAAACTGGTTCCAGTAGTCGACAGGCATAGCGAGTAATTTCTCCAAGACAGGTGGTTGTAATTTCACTTCCCGTAACATGTCAATTGGCTCGATATTGGGCGTTGAGTGCCCGACTAATGTAGGACCAAACACTTTGGATAAGTTCTGGACGGTCATTTTGCATTCGTGGCACTGAGAGACCCTAAAATACATGCATTAATATTAATTAAGAATTATTATGTTATACGAAGGGGGATCAAATAGAAAGGGTTCAAGATCAGTCATAAATTATTGCCCCAAAGAACATCTTAGAAAGATAGAATCCAGAAAGAAGTAGATAGCTGATCGTACGAACCTCTGAAGATGCGTAACCAAAAACGCCAGTGTATCTCTGTTGGCTTGGGGAAGCTCGCTTACTGCCTGGTATAGTGCACTGCTGCTATCAATATCATCTTGACTAGCTGTCGATAATTAAGACAATATTAAAACTAACGATGAATAAATAATTTCATATCGTTGGATTGGGTGACTATTGTTTGACTTTCAAGTTCATATGTAAACCGCTTTTTTCTCGGGATGCAAGCACAAGCGCTAGCGCAAACGCAAGGGAAGATTTTGATCCCTGAGTTTGTGCTTGCTTTGAGCCTATTTTCAAACTGATGTAACAAGACCTCTTCTGCTTGCATGGCTAGAGAAAACCAGGGTTAATAATAACGATATCTCACCTGCGGCACTCGTAAATGACTGCCAAAGCTGATAAGTGATGATAGGTTCAGCAAGGTTACGAAAGAAGTCCTTCAGTACCCCACAAATAACGTGGATATCGACGCTCTCGTCATGCTATAAATAACATTAACCATGAAAAAACCATTACGGTATCGATAAATCTTTTTTTTTTTAAATAATCAAAAAGTAGTCAAAACAATAAGAGCTGTCTGTTGAGTTTGTCTTGTGGAGATGAAAACGCCAAACTTAAGTACAATATTTTGACAGGTTTGTTTTATTTCTTTATAGTTCGGGTTAACATTTCTTTTCGCGAAAGCGTGACGTTTTGATAAATTTGACAAAGTCTAATAATTACCAATTTTCTCATCTTTCCGTGGAGGAGCTTTTCTTTGATTTCTTTGACGGTGCGCTCAGCACTATAAAATGGAAAAACACTTTGGAATTAGTTAAAAAAAAAGATAAATTGTTCATTGATAGAGAGAAAGAGAGAGGAAAAAATACAGTAAGGGAGACAAAGACGTCGCTTACCCTGGGACACGGTAAAGACCAACCTCAGTAAGGCCTCGCTTTTCAATTTCTTGAACACATTCGATCTAAGGCGAAAGTATAATCTAGTTTACCTTAGCATAAACATGGTAATTCCATGATTTTTATAACACAGCCTTAACGACATTTTTTGAAATTCATCATAAACAGGAGAAAACTGAATGCAAAAAATAAAGAAATAAATAAAAAGAAAAGAAAAGAAACGAACAAAAAAATTGGCCTTTCTTTTTATCCTGTTTTACGGTTTAATTGCGTTCCAAGAAAATTAATTTTGCTTTTTCTTAAAGGTTAGTAACTATTGCTTTAAAAATGTAGCTGCATTTTCACAACTTAATACACCCTTGACTCACAACTTGACACACCCTTGGCTCACTTCACTAGTGTTAGGGGCTTCTTTATTGATTGACACAAACTTTTGAGCAGTTAGTTACATGGGTCCCAGGTCTTAAGACAAACAGATACCAATTACTTACCACAATGTTAGGTATCATTGGACTTGTTGATGGAGCATAAAAGTCAATGGTTTCTTCCTGAAAATGAAAGCAAGGGGAGCAAGTTAGTTTACCTCCAAAATATTCAGCCTTAGAGACACCTTTCCTTACCGGTCTCTTCTGACCAGAACCGGGAGTGAAATTTGAAGGAATACATGGAAGTGGCACTGCATCTTTGCAGTCTGGGTGGCACACAGCACGGCAGTCTATGATAAAAAGAAAATTACATTGAACATGTATGGATGACAAAAAGGGATAATCTTACATTGTGAAGAAAGGCTCTAGTCAAATTATCACCAAATAAACCATTTCTCAATAATAATTATTATATATAATTATATATAATTATTGTATAATTATTAGTCTAATACTGCTGTGGTTCTTGTTCACAGACTCACTTATACAGGTTAGCCTCATTTCAGTGTACAAATATTCACAAATACCAATGGTATTTGTAAAGACTGCACAGCTTCAACAATACAAAAAAATTAAAATTCCTCAGACCTACACTGAAATACATTAATAATCAAAATAAATAAAATAAAAATTAAATTGAAGCTACCCTTGAAGAACAAAGAATTTGAATCTGGAGTATTTAGGATTTAAAAAAATGGCTGCTCAAAAGCCAAATACAATGACCAGGCACATCTGACTGATCTAAATCTGACTGGTGTAAGAATCTTTGACGGACAAGGAGATTGCACAACCATGTTGCAATACGTTTGATAGATATTGCCATACCTTTGCATTTGAAAGCCAACTTTCCAAACTTTATTCTCTTGCCACACTAGCAAAGATAGAATTAGAATTAAAAACTTTGGTAAACTTAAACTCAAAACTAAAAAGAGAAAATAAAATATGAATATTAAGAATGGCAATAGAATCGGTTTTTGAATACAAAAGTGAGTTTTACGGGTGGGGCCAAAGAGGATTGGACACATGCACATCATTTTTTTAAATGTCATAACCAATAGTAAGCACAAACAAAGGCTAGCTGGACAACTTGAAAATAATCAAGTATGATAAGATTTGTTTTAATATAAAAGAATTATAAGAGTTTCCTTACTGGTTGACATGATTCTGGCTTGATTACAGTCTTGGAGCAAAAGATATGCGACTGCAAAACAACAATGAAAGATTTATTCATTTTTGTAAGATAGCTAATTGAATGTTAACTATGAAAATAAATTATGACTATTATTTCAAAAGTAAGGTGACAAAATTCCCTCGGAAGATTCCTATTAAAGCTGTGTTTAGCATTTATCCACTGACTGACATCCATGGGAACATTAGAGACCTCGCACGAGGATGGCAAGACCAGGAGGGAGATTCTAAGATGATGATGCAAGTACATGCTCAAAACAGTTTTCATGTGCCCACCATCGTTTTGGTGTTATCATTCTTGATATTTATCGTTGCGTAAGATTCTATTACTATTAAATTTAAACAAGTTTCCCAACAGTTGGACTAGTCGATGCTAAATACCATGGTAAGCAGTACTTTACCTTCTTTCTCTTTCCAGTTTTGATGCTGTTAGTGCTTTTTGGAGTCTCCCTGCAAATCACCAAAGTGAAATTCTTAAAATATTTCTTGGTTTTAGATCCATTGCTATATCTGAATTCAACTCCAGGAGCCTTTACCACCTCCCTACACCCTATCATTACAGACTCTTATCACTGTTGACACAGATCTCAAAACAAATTGATTTTATTACTACCTTGTTGATGGTGTTCTTGAAACAGGAAGAGCAGGATACAAGTTAGATTTTGGTAAACCTACATCATTAATATCTTCAGCTGAAAAAATACAATCATTGAATCCATTTATCATAAGTATCAGGACAATGTCCGAGTAGAGAATTTGTTTGGTCTCTCCCTTGATTTGAGGATTTTTCTCTTCATGGTTGCTCCTGTTTCAAACCCTCTACAAAACTTAGCAAGCTAAATTCAAATTCAATCTGTGTGAAAATGTCTGCATTAACTTGGATCAGCACCGTGTCTGACATCAGACAATTGTCTGGCCAGAATTTGAACTTATCCTATAAAATATTACCCAGGGTTCCAGAGGGATTTTTCCTGCAGATTTGATTTATTGACTGGCCTTGCCGCTCTCAGTCGGTAAATCTGGAAAAAAAATCCCTCTGGAACCCAGGGTAATTAAATATTTGCCTTGCTTGTCAATTTGACCAGTCATTTTAGCCGACCTTGCAAAACTTATTCTGCCAAATCTTTGCCTTGCCAGTCTATTTGAACAGTTACTCTAGGTGACAAAGCTAAAACTGATAGCCAGAGACTGGCCAGCTATTATTTTAAGTCCTCAGGTGATATAATAAAATAATGTAGATGTTTCCTAGTTCTTATAAGTTCAACTCACGTCTGATAGTTGGTCTGTTAGGACTTGGTAATGTGTTCACAAATGCTGATACTTTAATAGGGCCATCAGGACTGACTGTAACCTTGGTACCAGCAACAACATTATCCTGAATCTGATACACAACAAAATATATTTTCATACCTTTTCAGGCTTCAATTGAGAAGAATAACATGCTGTAAATCATCAGCAAAATGCCCAAGTAAACAAATTAAGACAAAGAATTTGCCATTTTAACTGTTTTCTTGGACTTTGATTATACACCTATTTCAAAAATTGTTGCCTGCACCGAAAGCAAGAAGCTGACAGCCAAAATGAATGCTGGATTGTATTGTAATTTGTCCAAATCCAACTTATTACTATCTTTTGCACAACAATTTTTGGGACTGATGAATCACAAAATATCTATATATTTTTTTTCTTACCACATGATCAATGGAAGTCTTCAATTTCTTTGGTGGAGTTCCTCCCTAGAGAAAAAAAAATGTTTCAAAAAAATGCAAAGTTATTAAAAAAGCAAGATGAAATTAAGAGGGAAAATATTAGTAAGCTATGGGTTAGAAAAGACACATATTATTGATAAATGTAAAAAAGAAATAACCAGTGCTAAGAGTGCACATACCCCAAGCTCATCAACTGAAGGAGCAGAAGGTTCCTGAAGGGAACAATATCATCACAGCTTTGTTAATAAATTATTATAGAACATATCAGGAGGAGGACCCACTAGTATCCCAAGTGCCTTTGCATGCTTATTGCTGTTTTCTTAGGCTTTCACCTGTTTATGTGAATCTTTTTCTAATGCCACTTCTACCAATAATAATACTAATACTAAGGTGTTACTTTAGCATTTGATTAAGATATGTTCAACTTATTAGGCAAACAAAAGTAGCTAGTCGTAGGATCTGTACTGAATGTGAAATTACTCAGAAAGTATTTCAGTATTTTGACAAAAATATTTAAAATCTCTTGAACAATTTAAAAATATATATTGCTAAAAGGTATGACATACACTCTTTTTAAGTGCTATTGATTTTTAAATTTCGAAAATATGAATGAAAAATTTTTATATCTCATTCGCAATGCATTCTGGAATACTAGTGGATCCTCCTTTGAGATTATATAAGTATGTTATTAGCAGTAATATTATGAAAAAGTCAAAAATCATTAACATTGTTCCTTTATCTTCTGGATTTAAGAAAACAAGTATGGCTTACACTTTTGAGATAGGTATGCACATTCTTTTGAGGGGCTGGTTCATCCTAAAAGAGGGAACAGGATCAAAATTAAAGGAAAAATATGGTAACATTTAGGCAACTGGGCCAGATATTTTATTCCTAACTAAAAATTTGGTCACAAAATTATCAAGCAGTGCCACGTAAAAAAACTCGCAGTTAGGGAATAAAACTATGGGAATTTTATCAGGGCCCAGTTGTACGAAGGGTGGATAACACTATTAGATGGATAAATTTACTGGACAACAGCATCAACTTATCCACTGGATAAGGATTTATCCATAAGATAGCACTATCCACTCTTTGTACAACTGGGCCCTGATTAATCAGTCAATCAAAGAATGAATAGATATCAGAAGATAGTAACCTAGGGATTCTGTGTAACTATAAGTCATTAACATTCACTAGAGAAGAATAGAATATCCAAGTGACTGCATTTTCGCAACTGTACCTAGCCTGATAATCCATAACTTATTGTCAAATAACCAATTCCTACTTACAAGATCATCAGCAGTGGTATCATAGCTGATATCAGATGGTGACAGAATTGATGCTGATGATTCATCAATACCATAATATGGTCTTTTTCTTGGGCTCCGCTGATCATCATTGTGCATTTGACTGACTTGAATTGATTGCATCAGGGTTTGCCTCTCATTTTCATTCAGTCGACTCATTGTTTCTTTGTCAGTCAGCAGCTCCCTTATCAGTGCCACTTGTCGGTCCTTGATCAAGAATATAGTTTACTAGTAAGAGATGGCTTTGAATTTTGTATATAAGATCTTTTGAGTGAATCATTTAAGTTCTAATTCCCCCTTACCCAAAGCATAGTGAGATTACCTTCCTTGGAATTTTTTCCATCAACTTTATTGAACCCTGAAACATCCTCTATGCTGATTAAGGTCACCGTATGGCTAATTCACAGATTGAATTGGAATTTAGCATGTTGGGTTTTGCAGAGTGAGGAAAACCAAAGTATTCAAGCTGAGGGAAAACCCTTGAATCAAGGGAGAGACTTATCAAACTCTACTGACATCTGATCCCAAGTCCAGGAATAAACCATTCCACTGCTTTTTAAACTTTTTACATTGACAAGTTATGGCAAAAATACATTGATAATACTGCAAAAAGCAAATAGTAAATAGTAAATTTACCAAGTTTGAGAGTTGTGTATAGGACACAAGCGAAGATATAGCCATGAAAAGTCACAACATTTTTATACAGACGTTTGTATGGTGGGGAACGAATTTGTGCCCCAACCATACAAGCGTCTGTGAAATTTTGTAGCTTTTCGGAGCTATATCTTCTACATTCTAACTTATCAAACTTTAACTTGGCAAATTGGAGATGCTTTTTGTCCAATGGTATTGATCGATTTTTGTCAACTTGTTCATATCAAAAGTGGAAGGGTCTCTTGAACCCAACACCCCAGAAGGCCTTCACTTTATGCGAGGTGGGGAGAGGTAGTTAAGACAAAGCCAAGCAATGCTTATAAACTAAACTAACACTACTTCTATTATATATCATATATGGATCCAGAACGCACCAAGTGGTCCTGTGCAGCCTCTGCCTTCATTCTTTTCTTGATTTCGATTTCAATCTGATTTCTATAAAATAAAAATGTAAAGCGATCGGTGATTTGCAAATTTGCAAAAAGATAAGAGTCTAAGACTATGCTTGATCCCCAAGCTAAACTGGATAAATGGAAGACCGTTAAGATAACTTACCGAGCATGCTTTAGCTTGACATCAAGGGCTTCGTTTTCCGCCTATAAAAAGATACGATTTACTGTCAGCCATGATTCGCCTTCGCTTGGACGCGAAGCAAAAATTTGTTGACAGAAGTTAGTTATAAACCAGCTAATGTGGCGCTCGAAGTACTTTATATCAACGTACCTTCAATTTAGTAATCTCTTGTTTCAGTTTAACACAGCTATTCTCAGTTTCTAACCACTTTTTACGGCAGTCTTCTTGCTGTAGTACAAACTTCAAGAACTCTGTAATCAAACGAATCTAAAGGTTACTTAGGAGTTCACGCGATCAAATCACGGAAAAATAACAAAGTAAAAAGGCTTAGATCGTATTTTGAGGCTTTCTAGTTGCTTGAGAAAAGCAAAAATCATAAGATTAAGAATGATGAATACAAACATGGCGGTTCCAATACTCACCTCCCTCGATTCCCTCGCTTAAAATCGCTGCTGAGCGAACTATATCGTCAAAGCTACCAACTAAAGCAGCAGCAGACATTGCTGTTTCTTTCATGAAAAAGACAGGGAAGATCAACCGAATAATGGTGTGATTTTGTCTTTCTTTTTCCCTGGCATGTGTTGTCTTTGTCAGAATTTCGTTTTTTCCCTCCACAACTATTTTAAAGCCATTACAGCCAATCACAGAACGAGTTTACACACGTGACGCAAAACTCCAACGACGATCGCTTGAAACCCCGCTAAGTTAAGAAAGGGCCTGGGGAGAACTTCCAATTTAAAAAAATATTCCAATCGTTTCCTTTTTTTGGATCTTTTCATCATCAGTATAACAAGTTTTCGACCAAGAAATATTATAGGAAATCGGGATTTCCTCCGAGCTAATATAAATAAATATTTATCCATAACTAGTGCATATTTTCGAGAGTTGGGGTTCCTGTGCTTTAAAGCAACACAGGTATCCCAACCAAAATCAATCATTTACGAATAAAAAAGATTAAGAAAATAAATATCTTTATTAACATTAACCATAAAAACTTAATAAAATCTGAGTTGCTATAACGATAACGTTTTTGAAACACTTGATTCACTTTGTTGTAGTTGTCATTTTTGGTTCTCATTTTTCGTCATGCCTTTTTACTAATTCACCCTTCGACTGAAGAAATTACATTTTTCTTTACACCAAATCGAAATATGATGACCAATTCAAATAACTATTATTCTGCACTAACATTTTGACATGTATTAGAGGCTAGTCAGTCGCTAGTCAGTACAGAACAAGAGTTATTCAAATTGGTCACCATATTTCGATTCGGTGCATGTATTCACTTTAGAACTATAAATTAAAATGAATCTTTAAATTATTGGTGTTTTAAAACTTTTTTATAGCATGTTTTCCACCAAAATTCCTGCATTAAACTTCCTCTTCATCAGACTCGTCCATGGAAGGGGTACAGTTGTTTGTTCGCAGTGCTTTAAGAGCTGGACAGCCTAGAAAAAGTTGGATCGTTAGTCAAATGAGAAATATGTTGATATTCGTTAAATAAATATTAATTAAAAAAAAGTTGTCTTCATGTGCATTTTATCATCAATTATCGAACAGACATTGGTTTGGTTTCTCAAAGAAAATTTTACTAAATGCCATGGCAATGTTTCGCCAACTTATATATTTTACCAACATGGCCCAAACTAGTTCTGAAAACTAGCATACCATTTGAGAACTGGCCGCTCCGACCCATCGTTTCGAATTAATGGAATGGCCATAAGACTGTGAAAATACAGCTCTTAGTAAGTATTAGGTGCAAGAGGTGGCACAAGGTTGTGAGGCTAACAACATCGCGCAGGTGAAATCGTATGGTTGCCGGCCTTAGTAAGGACTGTCCCATGCGAAACAAGAAGAAAAACACGAGGAGTATTTGCCAATTTCTACCTGTAAGCAACAGTTGACAATCAGATGTGACGCTTGTCCAGTCCAGGTTGAGTGAAGTCAGACAGTTAAGATTAAGACACCTTATTCCCTTGTTGGACACTCGAGTTCTACTCAAGTTTAATTGGCTCAGCTTTAAGCACTGATTAAGCACACCACATGTTAGAAATTTGTTGCTTATATGTGTAGAAGAAAGGCTGAGAATTTGAAGATTTGGAAAGTCTGTGAAGGAAATAGAAACAGGTGAATATGAGTGCAAATTTGCACACAGATGCACTATTGACAGCTCTTAAGACTCCAGTGTATGCAGGCTTAGTCTCACTTCTGAGGTCGATAAAATAATATTAGCGCAATAAAATATTGCCATGCGCAAAGCTAACGGGTCGGTCATTATGACGTGCGCGCCTTGGAAAGTTCTGTATCATAGCACCATATGAAAAAATTAGGCCACGCTCAGCCACAGTTAATATTTCTTTCACTATGACGTGTGTGCCTTGAAAAGTTCAATATCAATGTATATTTAAGATAGTGCCGTAATAATTCTTTCGCTATATATACTATGATTTACGTGAATTGGAAAGGTCGATAAAATAGTAAAATAGTGCCGCGCGCACAGTATCTTTCACTAGGATGTGCGTGCCTTTAAAAATTCGATATTAGCGCCATATATAAATGAGTGCCGCGCGCACAGATTTACGTGAATTGATGGTTTTCATGGCGGCCATGTTTGAGGAACTTAACAAAAGAATTGTCAATAAAGAATTGTTAATGAATTCTTTTGTTATATCCTCCAACATGGCCGCCGTGTCTTTTGTTATTTAATTCTCTGAGAAATGGTTGAAAATCATCAATTGGAAAGATCGTTATTAGCGCACATTTAAATGCAAAATAGTGGCGCACCACAGTATCTTTCACTATGATGTGCGTGCCTTTAAAATTTTGATATTAGCGCCATATATAAATGAGAGCCGCGCGCACAGATTTACGCGAAATAATGGTTTTCACGGTGGCCATGTTGGAGGAACTTAACAAAAGAATTGTCAATGAATTCTTTTGTCATATCCTCCAACATGGCCGCCGTGTCTTTTGTTATTTAATTCCCTTGGGAATGATTGCAAACCATCAATTGAGAAAGATCGTTATTAGCGCACATTTAAATGCAAAATAGTGGCGCACCACAGTATCTTTCACTATGATGTGCGTGCCTTGAAAAATTCGATATTAGCGCCATATATAAAATAGTGCCGCGCAAACATATTTACGTGAATTGGAAAGGTCGGTATTATCACATATTTACATGTAAAATAGTGCGGCGCGCACAGTATCTTTTCACTCTGATGTGCGTGCCTTGGAAAGTTCGATATTAGCAGCATATATAAAATATTGCCGCACGCACAGTTAATAATTTTTTCACTCTACGATGCACGTGAATTGGAATAACGAACAACAACGAAGAAATGTCTAATGAGTAAATGTGAGCACATTGTTGACGGCGGCAATAGGTATGTTGGATTGAGTATGAAGAACCTTTGTATTGACTGTTGAGGCACTTACTACTGATAACCATGCATCCTTCATCTGTCACTGCTGTTCTATCAACATTCAACTCTACAAGCTCAGTCAGTCCTGTGTATTATAATGAACTAGATCAACAAGATAGTGTACTGAGTATCAAAGATGCTTTCACTCAATTGCCTGAAGAGCAAAACAAAATCTGCGACCAGGAAGTGAGTGAGAGCCTCTAGAACAGACAGTAACAAGAAAGGAGTTCTTGAAAGGAAGGAAAATGAAGGAACAATAAAAAAATCTTCTTTCTCCTTTTCTCTCACCCCTCTCTCTCCCCAAGGATCAAGTTTACCCCATTAAAGTCGAAGTCCTGATATAGATTAATGGCATGAATCCAACAAACACATCTAAATCACAGGGTCACAGGGTAACAGGGTCAAAGGGTCACAATATTCATTTTCTTTATTTTTTTGTAAACAATAATTCATTCGCATCAGTGAGAGTGCAAAAGGAGATATTGAGGTTAGCCATATCGTAGCCCTAATATCTCCTAGGATCGAATTAGAATTTAGTAGTTGGTTTTTGTGGAGGGAGGAAAGCTGGAGAACCCGAAACACCCTCGAAGCACAGGAGAGAACCAACAAACAACTCAACTCACATATGACACCGAGCTCATCAGGACTCGAACCCGGGTTGCATTGGTGAGAGGCGAGCGATCTCACCGCTACGCCACCAATGCTTCCCTAAATATACCTAAATACTGAAACATAGTAAACATATAAATGTATTGTGTAAATTGTGTCCTAGTGATTCTAAATGTAAAAAAATTATACTTATATTGACGTTAGAAAATATGTAGCAAATATTAATAAGATATCAATTAAAACATGTATGTATATATACCTGATAGACTCAACATTCCCACATCTGTTAGTTTGGTGTTACTCAGTGTCAGCTTTGTCAAGCTGGTACAGAAATAGGAAAAAAATGTTTGACAGGTAAGTGTTGGAATGAGAGTTATTGAGGGACTAAGGCTCATGTCAAACATCAAAGTTTACATGAGCCAAACCTAATGACAACATCCTTTTTTCAAGAGGGTAGCACTTAATAGCCAGTGGCTAACAAACCTGTGGCCCTCATTCCATGATCAAATTGGAATTTAGGAGTTGATTTTTGTGGAAACCGGAGAACCTTGAAAACCCTTGAAGCACAGGAGAGAACCAACAAACAACTGTTGAACCCTGTTGGACTCAAACTCAGGTCACATATGAGAGGCGAGCGCTCACATGAGTTACGCCACCCATACCTCCCAAAGAAGACCGCCTTGCTATCCATTGTTTTAATTAGGTTCAGCTCATATGAAGTTTGCTGTTTGATGTTGGGACTGAAAACTGGAACAAATGAGTGAATTCCAAGTAGAAATGACTGATTACCTGCCCGAAGGGAGAGCGGGGTGAGCAGCCATGACAATTTGATTTAAGCTGATTACCTGTACATTGTTGAGATGCAATGAACTCCAACATCTGTTACATTGATATAATCTGACAAATCTAATGCAGCAAGTGGTAGACCTATAACAATAATCTAAATCTAAATCTAAATTGAAATAATGCGTTAAACTCCTTTATGGAAAAAATAAATACAGAAAAAAAAGATGTAAAAACTGTTACCCTTTCCTGCTGAAGTACTTTATGAATTATATTATCACAACTATTATTATTATTATCATTATCATTATAATTATTCATTAATCATTATATATCTAATTGATTTTTAAACTTTTGTTAGTGCATTGAGATTTTCAAATGCACAATCAAAGAATCCTCATCCTCATCAACCTTATCATCATCATCATCACCACCACCATCATCATCATCATCCTTTTCATCCTCATCATCAATATTATTAAAAATCAGTGGAGATGCAATGTTTTTTGGGGGATGTACCTTATTTTTTGTCCAACCCCTTCTACTATATTTCCTTATCTCACTAGTTTTTACCTTGAATGTGCTGTATCCCTTGGTCAGTTATATTAAGTCTCCCAGGTAACTTCAAATGAGTTAATCGTAGATCTAAAAAATATCATTAAGATTGATAAGGAGGGTAGAAAGTTCATTGAAGTCAGGGAGGTTCAAAAATGTACTAGAACACTAAAGGTCAAGTATAAAGGTTTTGCATTATCACGTGTTGGTGCCCAAAATACAGCTTGAGCTGCCTGTGGTTGGATGGCATAACAATAAAATCCCTTTGCTCTTGGTAATTGAGTTCTTTATCATGTAAAACGATTGTATTGTTCCTACCATCTAACAATTTGCTGCCGTCATGTGGCGGTGCAAAACCTCTATTTCTCTGTATTGTGTACTTCAAGAAATATCCATACCTCAATCACAGAGGATTTGGGAATTTAAGAGGGGAGGGAATCAGAGAAAGAGTTTGTATGTAAGAAAATTGGAAGTTATTGGGGGTAGTGGTATGCTTTTACAAATTTCCTCTGCTGTGAGGGTAGAGTGTATGGATATTTTCTGGAACTACACAATTAGGGTGTGTTAGTGTAGATGCAGGGGGGAGGTGTGTTACGTGATACATACTCTATATGCCTATGATAATTAACTTGTCTGTCTACACTATATGTTACGTAACACATGATTTAACACGCTGTAATTGCAATACCTGATTCACTTAATAAAGAGCGCTCATGATCAACATTGAAAGCTAGTTGGTTTACGATACAAGGCGGGTAGCTAAATCTCTACTACCCCTACTACCAGGGGATATTTTTGCTCGTTAAACCAGTTAAAGACTAGTTACCATGAAGATATTGCAGTCCTAGGTCATCAATAGCAGTGGACAGAATATTGAGTGACACTAAGCATGGCAAACCAGTGAGTGATGCCATACTGTTGTTTGATACTTCTGTATGGGACACATTTAGACTTTCCAGATAGCTAAGGCCTGACAGAACATCCAACCTGGTAATCTGTCAGCAAAGGTTATAAATTATTAGAAAAGCAATAACTTCTGATAATACTGTAAGACATTTGTTATGGTTTTATAACAGAAATTCATTTTTAAATTTAAGCTACCTTATATCGTTATGTTGCATGCATGAAATTTGTGCCTTAATTTGGAATTCCAATTTTGAAACGTTTTGTAAGAACAGGGGCTGCGGAGTGAGTTTTAGATTTGGAGGGAGGGCTAGTATTTCAGAAATCTCTTCCGAATAATGAATTCTATATCAAATAGAAAATAAGTGACAGAATAAATCAAAAATGGGGACAAATTTAACAGTAAGGTTTTAGCCCCCCTAGCTCTGCAGTCCCTGAAGAATGTTGATAGTAGAACCACTAAAAAAACAAAAACAAGAAGTTGTGAAGCCAACTGACACAAACTGACCCAAATATAACACTTTAAATCAAATTGTACTTGTAAACAAATAACTTTGGTAATTGTTTGCGGAGAGAGAAAACTTGGAAGAGAACTTGGGAATAATTTCACAGAGTTCAGAAGCTAGCTACAAGATAGAATTACCTTTGTATTCTCCAACCCAAGAATCTTTAGTGACTTTAAATCTGGGGATTAAAAAAAAGAGAATTTCTTTATGAGACTGCAAAATTATATATATATTTTATAGTTGAATTTTATTTGAAAAAGCCATTGCTTGTACTGGATACTTGGTGGAAGGAGAGAGGCAGTGTACAACATCTGGTTCTCGTGCCTTAGTTTAATTTGACTTCATCCTTTCTTGGGCAAATCCCAGGAGGACGCAAGGGGACCAGGTCTAATTTGAAGTGTCCCCTCCATCCACACTCACACACATACTATTTTCAATATCTATAGATATTACATTCAACGTAAGTTGATTTATACTGAGGGAGGTAAACTGTAGTACAAAGTATTGTTAAAATTAGACACATTTATCTTGGGAGTATTGTTTTGCCATTTCAGACCACATATCATATTGATTTTATAATTGTTGAATTCTTTTGCATCCCATACATGTCTACAATTATGTGCAACTGTTAAACAAAAAAATTAAAGGGAAAAGCATGCAGTCTGAAATTTGAAATCTGTAGTTGTTAAGAAGTACAGTCTTTTAAAAGGTCAATCAAGCAAACGAGGAAATGATACTCAAGGGAAAACATGCAGTCTGAAATGTGAAATTTGTAGTTATTAAGAAATACAGTATTTTAAAGGGTCAGTCAAGCAAATGAGGAAATTAAATTACCTTTTAGAACATCTAAGTTTAAGTCTGTTATATCAGTACTGCAAAGATTGAGGTGTATGAGGTTACTGGCACAGCTGGCATTGGCAACAAAATAACAAACCCCTTGATCTGTAACCTGGAACAAAGACATATGATTGTTATCATTGATACATGCTGATTGGAACAAAAGTTGCAATAGAGCATGTGCATGTTACGTCATAACTACCATCTTGGTTGACAGTAAGCAAAGCATTTCTCATCAGCTTTTCTTGTTAGATCAACTAACATGGGGGTTGTTTCATTGTTATTCATATCGGATTTTGGATCACATGGTTGCACACACTGTATAGACTACCTTCAATCAAACAAATCATTAGCGTATGCAAAGGTACATGCATGGGAACCATGGGAAGGTACATAGGAATGATTTAGTGTAAATAAATACCTTGGTGTTGTCCATTTGAAGCACAGTTAAAGAAGGTAAGTCTGGAAAAGGAATAATCACACTAATGAATAAAAGAAATAATAAATGCAATGGATGGATGTACAGACGGACGGATTGAAGGACAGATGGACGAACAGATAAATGAATAAATGGATTGGATGATTACTTGCCAAATGAATAAGTGAATGTATGGACCAATGGACGGAATAATGAATCAATAAAGGTCAATTTTTAGTACCTGTATAAGGAGGCTTACCCTTAATGTAAGTAAAACATTTGTCTGTCAGTTGTGAACACTGGTTTAAGTTTAACGACTGTAATTTCTTTAGAGCTACAACAAACAATAAAATAAACAAGCAAGCTTTTATTCATATTTCAAAAATAGATAAACTAAGGAAAACAATACCAAAACGTACCTGACACAGCCTCCATTGCTTTGTCAGTAATTAAGGGACAAGACTTGAGACTTAGTAATGTCAGATGCTTGTGAAGTCTAACAAAATGAATAAAAGATTAATAATAAATCCAATAATAGTAGAACAACAAAATGGCTAAAAATGGTTTTAAGATAATGTTAAGGTATGACATGACAGATGCAAGGATAGTGCGGAGGTGTTTAAATTGAACCAATAGGAATATTTTACATCAAGAGCAATATCCACCAGGTAAATCTTTATACATCAGATAAACTTTATCCAGGTGGTGTGATTCAGTTGCACAAAGCTTGAATAAGGAGTTATCTACTATGAATTTTATGCTATTTGATTATTATTCATTATAAAACTACTGTTATGAATGTCACGTTGTGATTGGTTTGGAGCGTGTGCTTTATGAGAGCACATTGCACGTGCATGCTCTTTCCGTTGCATCATTCCTATCTAAAATAACGGTTATTTGCACTTTATAAAAGAAATAAAAAACTTGCTTGCTGTGCTGCGTGCCAGTATAAAGCACTTGGGGATTGGCAGAACACTCAAGAAGTGTCGAGAAGCATTCTGCTACACGTTGTGCTTCTCCTAACACTTCTTTCATGTTCTGCCAACCCCCGCATGCTTTATGACTGCACATAGAACGGGGGCGCATTTTCTATTTCTGCATCATAGTGCTTTTATCCACTGGATAGTGCTGTACAGGCCCGCAAATGATCCCAGGACTGCAAATGATCCCGGGACCGCAAATGATCCCCGAATAGGACCGCAAATAATCCTGGACCGCAAATGATCCCGATACTGGATCGCATGTTAAATGTATACAGATACATAATAATTTATTGCTTCGAAATATATTCACATATATACATCTGGAAAGTTGTGATACAGCTTGCATACAACCCATATTTCATTATTATTATCTTCCCATTTTTTAAATGAACAAAAGAACTATAAATGTTTGTCACAATAATTATCCATGTTGAGGATTCCCCCACTCCAAACCATTCCGTATATTATTGCGCGATCATTTGCGATCCAGTATTGGGATCATTTGCGGTCCGGGATCATTTGCGATCCAGTATTGGGATCATTTGCGGTCCGGGATCATTTGCGGTCCTATTCGGGGATCATTTGCGGTCCCGGGATCATTTGCGGTCCTGGGATCATTTGCGGTCCTGGGATCATTTGCGGGCCTGTATAGTGCTTATTCAGAGGATAACGTATTCAGACTCCAAACTCATTGTTTATGATTAAATAGGTATATGGATTTTTTTTAAAGTACATTACATTTTTGGTGCAAAAGTTTTCTCCAGTGCCACAATATGACATACCTCAGTACAGTAAGCAATTCATTTGTTACCAACAAGTAGCAATCCAGCTTAAGATATCGAAGACAGCTTTGGAAGTAATGACAATTATTATTATTACTGATCTATAGACTTGTACTATAAGCACCATGATAACATACTTGTGCAATTGTTACCAATTGGCTTCGTTGCATAATCCAGTAGTTTATTGGCTGGCAATTTAGTTATGACAATTGACCAAAATAATATAGATAATCTTTACATGCTAATAAGTCACATGTTCCTTCCCTCTTAAAAGAGCAGTTGTGTTAAAATGAACAGCGAAATAAAAAGAGTGTCTAAATATCATAAAGGGGGCAGTGTTTCAAGTCATAATCTTGACTATAGGAGAAATGGCATTAACATTAAATTTATTAAAATTTAAAGTATAAAAAAAAGCTGTTCCTCATAATTCCCTCTTTTTTTGTCATTCAAAAGATTCATCTTTTCCAGGAGTTTCATTCCATTTTGAAATGATACAAGAAAATCATGAGCTAACTAGCTGGCAAGTCTAAGCGAACAGTTTGCAAATTTATATGCTATAATTAGTTTAAACCGGAGAAGTTTGCTCATTTACCTGAGTATTCTCCAATCCCTGACACTTAATGAAGCCCCTGCTATCATTGGTTAACTCCATTTAACAAAAATACCAAATGTAGTTTTGTTACAAGACTTACCAGGATAAGAAGGCTTGCATTGTTTTTGGTGAGAGAGCTTTGCTCTTCATTAGCTGGTGTATTATCTTGTCACACACCTTGTGAGGTAGAGTCCCTAATGTGGTTAATGGCTGTAAATGTGGGTGCCCTGCTAGCCTTAAAACAATGTTGTCTATACAGATCGTCTCTAAGCTTCTCACTTCTCTGTGGAGGTGGGGTTGTTCTGGTGGAGGACTTTTAGCAGCATCTAATTTAATTAAATTTATTAATAATTAATTAATAATTGATGAACATTTTCAGCCAGCAGCATTATCTTCAAATTTTTAAGCATTGCAAAATCTCTGAGAGTGTATTTTTAAAAATTTTATTTTCTTTCATGAACTTCTGATATCGATGATGATGATGATGATGATGATGGTGGTGGTGATGATGGTGGTGGTGATGATGATGATGATGATGATTATTATTATTATTATTACTTGTGCTTTGCAATTTTCCATTTATTAATATGATCAAATGCACTAATAAATAGAAAGGTGCAGATAAGTATAATCATTATCCTGCCAGTAAGGCTCTGACTCTCTATTGACAAACTAGTGCCAAACTAGCCCAACACTCATGGAATTTTTAATCTGGAACCTGCCATCAACTCCCCCCCCCCCCCCCCCCCCCCCCCCCCCCCCCAAAATAAATCTGCTCAAATTTGGATCAGAAGCATTCTTTCATACATTTTGATGGCACTTGAACAACTCACCAGTACCCGTCAACTTGCCAACATACGGAGAACTTACCAACACACTACCAAGAATTTACCACATTCTCAATTAGCTTCAAACCACTTTCTGACAAGGTATGAAGTATGATTTTCAGGTCTTATTCCTTACTAATGTAACCAAACGACCAACACACTACATCCCTTTCATGGATATGAAGTATGATTTTCAGGTCTTTTTTTTTACTAAAGTAACCCTTACCAGCCAGCCTGTGCTGCAGCAGCTGTGCTCTCATTTCCATTCTCCTTGCAGCAGATTCTCCAGCTGAATTAGCTTGTAAGACAGGTTCCATAGCATGAGGATTGTAATTAACTGCTCCTAGTCTCATTCCCTCTCCCCACTGATGCTGCCGTGGTTGGTTTCTTCCAATACCAGGAATGTCCAAACCAGGAGGGTTTGGAAGGTCATTGATTATTCTTTCTAGACCAACTTCGACACCAGGTTGGACTCTGCCCCTGTCACTGCTACTTGGTCCATCTCCTTCTGCTCCAGCAACTCCTTGCTCAGCTTCTGGTGGCTCCACCAAATGGGCAGAAGCTGTGCCAGAGCTAAGGTCTAAATAAATGGAAAAAAAAGTAAAATTACCACCGGGTGATTTGGAATCTAGCCTCACAATGCATTGTTTTCACAGCCACAAAATATGCTATTTCTAAAGCATATTTGAAGAATCTTTCCATGGATAAGTTTAGTTTTCTGTATTTTTAGTAAAGCTGTTGTTTATCAAGCCAAAATTTGGAGCAAGGAAAAAATAGAGTAACAAATGAAAATGTTCATTAATTGGCTAATTATTTTCTTAGGCTGAGAGAAGCCTATTCTCTGGGATAGAGATTAAGGTTATCTAGGTTACTATGGATAACTCTGACCTCATATGCCATAAGAGATGAGGGGGTAAGCCATGTGGGATGGGCTCAGAAATCATATAAGAACATGCGTAATAGGTAAATTACAACCCTTGTATGAAACGACTGAGGGCCAATGGGCCTTTCACAATTTCAAGTCACGTAAAAAATGAGCCAGCTCAACTAGAAACCATAGACATATGCCATCAGTTTGACACCCTTTGCATAACACCTCAGGTCCATCTTATTTTTCAGGGTCCGGTTGTATGAAGGGTGGATAGCACTATCCGACAGATAAATCTTATCCAGTGAAATCATTGTGTAACCCCAAGATCATAGTCTTATTTTTAAGAGTGACAAGTGTGACATGGTTGCCATGGATATGTCTAATACCACATTGCATAGCATCAGCACTCACTGAATGACACCTCATGACATCTTATTTTCCTGAGTGAAAAGTATTCAAGTTGCTGTGAATACCCAACCTAATAGTATGGCTTTACCCTTTACTTAAAAGCATATACCTGTGGCTAGTGAATGACGGTTCTTTTTCTGTACGACGACCATAGCTGATGGACACAGACCTAGTTCTTCCAAAGTGGACTCCAATTCAACTGCAGTGAAAATCCTGCGTGGAAATGGCTGAAACAAAATATCACTAATTACCCCTGCTCTAAAAATACTTAAAAGAATTGCATGAAGACCACACAAAATAGCAGTTGTCTCTTATTTAGATATTTAATGCTTAATACGGTAGCAACTATCATGTGTCACCCTCTCTAAAATAAAAACAATTGTCATCATCATCACATTATCAACATTTTATCATCATCACATCATCATCATCATGCCATCATCGTCACCATCATTCATCATCATTATCACATCATCACCATTATCACATTATCATCATCATCATCACATCATCATCATCATCACCATCATTATCATTATTATTAATATTCTTATAACTAGTACCTGGAGTATTTCTACCTCTCCAGTTCTGAGAGAAGAGTCACTACACACTAAAGTGACTGCTTGCTCTAGTTTGGTCTTGACTGGTACATTGCCCTTTTTAACTTGGCTGCTTGGTAACCTAACCTGAAAATAAAATAATACAATAGACCTTATGTTTACTTCCACATGATTGGCCACTAAATCAAAAGCTAGATTATTTTAAAAAGATCCCCTTTTTGCTCAAGACTCAGTGAGTTTCAAGTGGCATGCAAGAAAAAGAAAAGTATGAATCAAAATAGATCCCAGTATCAACATCTAATTTACCTGTAGCCTACACATCAAACACTCCTTCTTGGTGGTTTTGGAAAACTGACTGGTGCTTGTACCCTCTTCTGATTACCATGCATGAAAAAAAATCAGAAAATCAAATACAATAAAGGTAAAGAATTTTTGTATTCCCTTCAGAGTAAAGTGTGCTCTTTCATGGGTTGAACATTGTATCCCATCCACCCCACCTCTATCCACTACATTTGAGTTTCTACTTCAGTTGAACCCAAAACTATTTCACAATATTTAAAAACTTTATCAAGTACGTGTATCTCGATGTTTTGACAAGAAATAAAATGGGAAGTGAGGAGAGAGTGGGTGGTGTAGCATGGAGAACGCTCACATCTTGATAAGATGCAACCCGGGTTTGATTTCACGACTTGGTGTTGTAGTAGAGTAAGTAGATGTAAGTAGATTTGCTTGTTTGGTGTTGGTTCTCTTCTGTGCTTTGTGTATTTTCCTTGGGTTCTCCTGTTTTCCTCCCTCCTCAAAAATCAACTTCTAAATTCCAAGTGGAATACAGTGGATGAAGAGCTACTCTGGAGAAATGCCACAGTTAAATCCCTTTTTTATATTCAAAAGTGTGAAAAAATTAAACTTCTTTAGTATGATGGGTGGTTCTTGAGTCCTGAGTTACTGAATGGAGCATGATAAAAAGCTTTTTCATTTGTTTTCTTATATATTCTTTGAAAATAAAAAATCACTGTCAGTAGTGTCAATGCTGTTTTTTTTTTAAATACTATTTTGAAAAGCAAGCTGCAAAAATGTGAATAGTATTACAGCACAGTATTACAGCACAGTTCTTGACCAATCAGAGTGCACATACTATCTAAGCTAATAATATAAATCACACAAGATCTGTGACACCCAAGATGCATCTACCTGCTGGTGAAGCTTTTTCTGATACTGTCTCAGATTTAATACCAGATTTCAATTTTCTTATTTCCCGGTCATCTGCAATCTGCATAAGTATCTGTTCTTTAGCTTTCTTTTCTTCCAGTCTGCGCTTTTTAGCTTCAGTTCGAGCTACTTCTCTTTCTTTTTCTATAAATCTTTCCCTGGCTTTCCTTCCTTCCTCTGTCAGTGAATATCTACTTGAAACCTGATGGTCAGCTGATCCTATTTCCTGCTGTTCAAATATACCACTGCCAGATGGTTCTTTATTCTCCTTAAGATAAAAATCATTAACTTAAGAAGATATCACAATTAATAGGCAGTCTATGAAGATGGAAATATAGACATGGAGAATCATTTCAAGCACATTCTCTAACAATTCCTGATATTCAAAAGCCACTCTAATGTACCTGTAAGTTCTTGTCACTTCTTCCAGCTGTTGTGGCAGAGGGATTGGTTTTCTTCTCCACCAGCCTGTTT
This sequence comes from Actinia tenebrosa, assembly GCF_009602425.1. The sequence goes on along the minus strand of NW_022258581.1, from coordinate 80,422 downwards.
TGAAAGTAATATTTATTAATAAAACAAAAAGCATTTTACTCTGAAAAAGGAAAAGCACCACACTGATTCCTCTATTAAGAGGACTGGTGGAATAGTAATGAGAGCGCTCACCTCTTACCAAGGCAACCCTGGTTAAATTTCTGGACTTGGTGGTTCATATGATTATTGAATCCCCAAACATTTTCTCTTATTTTTTACTGGATCCAATCATGTTACATATTGAGTTGAGGATAACAAGTATTCTTTTTTCTGGTTCATGAAATTTGCCTGCCTTCTTTTGTCTAGTCAATATTTAATGAGTTCATCCTTTCCATTCTACCTATAGTCAACTAAGGGCTTCACTTTGTATTGTTTCCACTCACATTTAAAATAAACAAGACATTCATTTTATTCCTAAGGGGGGAGGGCATGGGTACCAATTGATCTTTCCCATTCATTTCCCATCTAACCTGTTTCATAACCATATTTTTCATTATTTCCTACATGCATTACATGCATACCATTCCACTGCAGATTCAAGCGTAATATGACCAGCTAGCAGTGCTTCTTGACAGTCATCCAGCTCAAACCCCATGGAAGCAAGACCTGCCAGCAACTGATCTAGATCCTTAAAAAACAGTAAAATTTCATATCAGAGCTGAAAAAACTATCAGTCAATTAATCAATCAACATATTTGTGCTACAACGTTTATGTGTTCCTCTTTGAACATGATCTTCTTTATACAATACAACTAAGATATCTCAAGTTCAGTGCAAGCTTGAACAGCGCAAAGATGAAAAACATAAGTTAATCTTGCAAAAATGTTTGATCATGCAACAGGACAATAAATTACTTGTAGCTTTCGTTCTTAGACAAAACATCGACCCAACTGACGCGGAGCCTTAGAAGAATTGATACTTTTCATTGCACAACTGTAGGTTATAAGATTAATGGAAATTAAATAAAAGAAAACAATAAATTGTTCTACTCTTACCTCTTTACAGCTGGACGCCATCTTGTTTGTGCGCCTGATTCAGCGGTACTTCTTCCTATTTTATAGCGTAGTGTAAAGAGAAAGTGATACCAGGAAAAATAACAATCTTATTTGTACCAAAGAAACCTTCAATAAAGATTTCTTCAATAAAGCTACACTTATACATTCTTAGTACATTCATAAATTTATTTATCTCTTAAAATATTTCATTCTTAAGAGATTTAGGTGAAATTACAAAAATATGAATGTAGTTTTTGATGAAAAGCTAGAATCTCTTTACAGTACAGGAACTCATTCTCCCGCGCAGCACGCGCTAACAAAACACGTACCGGTGGCAAGAAACATGGCGACGAGCGAGAGCGGAAGAATGAAGGATGGAAAAGATATTCCACCGGGCACAATCGTCGCCTGTACTACCATCTTTAACGAGAAATTTGAAGGAGAAGTCATGGCCTTTGATTATGGAACCAAGTTCGTTGTCATAAGTATCCTTTATTTTCGTTCAGTTAACTTTGAAAGTCAGTCGTAGTGTTGGAAGTTTTGACGTTTTCGAAGCTCATATGCATCTGATCATGAATTAGATTCAGAGAATATTTAATTTTCTCATATCTAAGAAGTGTCTTTCCTTCAGACAAAATATAATTAGTCAATTAATTCTAAGTGTTAAACATCAAAGATGCATCTAATTGCATTGGTACTACCTTATGCAATAAATAAAGCTTACAGTGGGAGGAATAATGATTTGGCGAACGATCAGGTGACGAAGCATTTTCTTCCAATTTCTTTGGGATCAAATGTTTATGCCCTTCAATTGTATTGTGATTAAGTGCGATAAGAGTATACTATAGCTTGGTGGTATTTGTCGTGTATGTATTATTGATTTAGGCTGGGGAATTTTCCCAGACATAGTTTCGTAATTTCATGTGTATCATAATTATTGCCATGTTCTTCATCTTGTTGAAGTTGATAGAAAACGCGTTAAGAGCGTGAAAAAAAAATTTCCTTAACGACGTTCTCCTTAGAAACACCTACTGCCAAGGGATCTAAAAAGGGAAATTCTGACGTTAGAATGTTCAATATTTCAAATCTAAGTAACTTTGAGATAGTTAAAGAATCAATCAAACCAGCACAATCACTTCCTGCCATTGACCTTGAGAAAATAGAAAAACGAACGAAATGCAAGATTCAGGATAAAAGGCTTGCTGTTAGTAGAGTTGGAATCGATGTTACTCCTGAAGGACAAAAATTGTTTGATGTGATAGCTAAACAGTAAGTGTTATTTAGAATTGTGTGGATTGGGGTGGGGTAGGAGGTGGGAGATTTGCATTACTAGGGCTTCATGTCTGGAGATGTTTTGGCCACATCATTATGAAATTAGGGTGTAAAACAAGCTTTGGAGCAACCAATTTGATCTCTAAGGCTAAGGTTGAACTTTGAGCTTTGCACGAGCTGTACGAGCTGCTTTGAAAACGATTGGTAAGAATCACTGCCACCAAATTTTCATAAATAAGAAAGTAGTGATTGATTTTCTTTCAGATTCAATGAATTATACTGGGAAGAAAAGAATATTGTTATCATGGATAAAGTTATTATTTCACCACCATACAGTACAGAGAACATTCATCCAAAAGACGGAAAAGATGAACAGGCTTTAACTTACATCAAAGGAATTGTAAGTGTATACAAGCAGTAATTTCTCTCATTTCTTGTACTAACATCCCAACATGACAGGAATACTCACCTCTGGGAATATTGGGTTCAATCCCTGGACTCAGCATCTCATGCGAGTAAAGGGGTAGCATGCACAGCTAAGCAATCTTACCACTGTGCAGGGGCATATCTAGAGGGGGGTACCAGGGTACCCATGACCCCTCCCCCACTTTCCAGCTTGGAATTAGCTGGTTAGTATAGCAAAAGGTGCATCTTCTAAATTTTGTGACCCTCCAACCCCCACCGTTGTAGCTTGGAAATAGTTGGTTAGTATAGCAAAAGGTGCACCTTCTTGGATTTGTTACCCCCTCCCCCACTCCCTCTCAAAACTCTAGATAGGCCCCTGCTGTGTACTTCAAGTCTGGGGTCATGCATTCAAGTCTTAATTGAACCAAATATGAGTTGAGTTTGTTTGATGTGTTTTTATCTCCCCTGCCATGAGGGGTTTTCTCCTGTTTTTTTTCACCCTTAAAAATCAACATGCGAGTTAAGTGTTGTTTGTGGTAAATAGCGAATGTAGTGTTAGTGCATGTGGAGTTAGTTCACTACAACATTTCCAAATAATTTGCTTTTTTTTCAAAAACTCTGTTTTTACTTTAGGCCTGTCTTCTTGGACTTAGTAGACTATATAGTTATGAAAAAAAGTAATTTTCTGTTTGCTGGACAGTGATAAGCTTATCTAGTAGTTGGCGAATGCAAGACCATTATTTATAGTTTCATGCAGTATTTGTAAACTTATTAGTTATGTGTACAAGCCTCCATTTAAACCAGTCCCAGCTGAATTGGACTGCCCTGTCAAAATATTGCTTATAAATAAATAAAACATAAATCATGAACTAAGACTAATATATAATATTTGCACAGGTCAACAAGTATTATGAAAATGATAAAGAAAGTAGTAATTGAAGACTTCAAATGAAATCTGGAGGGCCAAGCGGTTTGACTTGATCAAGAATGTCGAGTCAAAGTAATTTATTTTTGAGGAAAAKATTTATTTAAGCAAAAAGTGCAGAAACACCTTTGAATTGAAAATAATTCAACCATCCATTTTCCAGCAACATGGATGTTGAATCTCACTGCACTCATTGGAATGGAAAAGGAATCAATGTTCTTCCTTAAGGCTCGTTGATGCTTGCAGTTGCCAAATCCCTTGCTGGCTGGAAGGATTCATACCAAATGCATGATCTTGTCATGACAAGACTGTTTGACTGACTGAAAATCAAATCTACTTACTGAAGAGACTAAACTAGAAGTTCAATCCATGACACATCAAGACTTTTGTATACACATGCATTCATCAGGCATATTAATGTTATCATTGGTCATAAAAACTTTCACATAGCCAGTGAAAAGCCTCACTGTAATAGATCTTATTTATTTTGGTCCAATGTTTTCACATTTCAAATAAGGTGTCATTCTCTTGAGAATAAGATTCTTTGCTTGGGTTGTATCTATATTCATATTTCCTCTTATGCACAATAATTGTTAAACAAAAAAATTATGATACTCTAGGGAATGACATATGGTCTGAAATGGAAAAACAATGCACCAACTGAGATGAATAAGGTCTGTTGTAGGGAAGGGAGCTCTCCTTTTAAAATAAGAAATTGGTCATGATTCCATTTAACCTGTGTAATAACAGTGACTTTCTAATCCCTTATGTCTAAAAAAAGTATGTAAACAAACGAAAAAGCAGTGGAACTAGTGCTTATTATATTCTAAACAAGTCTGTTATCTCTTAACAGGTTAAATGGGACCATTTCATATTTAATGACCAAACTTCACAATTCTTTTTTTTTAATGTTTCATAAATTATTGTGGAAATGCTTTTTTCACTCAGGGTTGAACAAGTTATTTTTAGCACAGATTTTGTATGATAAATAAAAAAGGAATTGTTGTTTTATTCTTTTCTGTTTCTGGGGTCTCCTTGACAACCATGTGTCCGTCATAGTTTCGCTTTTTTTCCGCTCCAGAAAGAATGCCACAAGACCATATTACGTATAAGTGGGGTGAACATATAGATCACTTTTATCTTTATGTATCATGTATAAATTGGATTTACAAAGTTGTACAACACTGCATTTTACCCTGATGATAGGCACTTAGCCTGAAAGCTGGGTTATTATATATAAAATTCTTAAGTTCCTTGAAGATGTTTGATTTGGCAAAAGTTTGGTTCTTTCTATGACACATAACCAGCATAGTGAAATTTCATGAAAAAAATAAGGTTTGAATTTAAGTAACATCACATTTGATTGCATGTTATGTCATCACAGCCATGTTAGTGCCACTTGATGGCTGTCATGTCTTTGTCTTTTGACACTCCGAATGCTTTCGACCCATCAACAAAGAAAAAAATATTATGGGAGAAGTGGCATTTCTCTCATACAATGGAAGTTTTCCTTCATGAAAGATCATCTTACAGAAAGCACAGGCAACCCACTCAACGCTTCATACATTGTCGTCCAACCATTTGAGCTATATTTGTTCCTAAATAGATAAACAAAACAAACCTGATTTCATTAAAAGAAGAAAAAAGTAAATATACAGGGATAAAAAATAAGTACTGACTTTAAAATATACTAGTATATATCTCTCGTTTACCGTGCACGCGCCTTGTTTCGACGCCACATATTTTTTCAAGTTTTTAAAATACCAAAGTGTCTGCTTTGCTATTGCCTTTCTTCGGATGTTAAGCTTAGTACAGGCTCCACAAAATGCAAACCAAAACATAGAAATCCAAAGTTTTCAATACGAACCTTTACTTTTTCTTCTGAATTTTCATCTAATTGCATAAGTCTTACTCTTTCAAGTCGTTTCTGCCTCATGATGTACGCTCCTCTGAACGATAAAACCAAAAGACAAACAGACAGGGAACTCAGTCCCAAGGCAACTGTCCTTTGACCAAACGTAGCTGCTTTTGAAAGAAATCCTGACATATTTTTGATCAAAGAATCTTTCTTCTGTACAAAATCTGTTCAAGTTTTCTTCGACTATTGGTCAGCGGAAAGGCTCCCTACATTTATGCGCAGCCTTGCGTAAGCTATATAGATCCTGGCTAGCCATTGGACGTCATTAAAATTAGTTAGGAAAGTTCATAATCGTTCCTTAATACCGGAATTACCTTTAAATCCACTTCCTTAATGGTTTAGAATTTTTAAATGCTCGATGTACAACTTAACTGCACAGTAAACGTCTTAAACTTAATCAATCGTAAGACGTTGACCAGTACGACTCGCCAGGAACATAGGCCAATCAAGATTAATCTTCTAATTAGGTTTAGTTTGTTGCCGTTCTGGTTACCCGGGAAAATAAAATTTCACTGATCGAACAAAATGGCAACAGTTTTTCGAAGCAAACTTCTCATTTCCAAGCTTCCACCAAGGCTCCTACTGTCTCGATTCCTATCCAGTAAGTTGCTATCGTTTAAAATCATAGTAACTTACAGTATTTTCTAGTAACGTTTCTTTCTCTTTCTTGTCAACAGATGGAAGTAGCAATTCGGTGAGTACTTTTGTGTAGTAGCCACGTGGATGAAATTTTGTTTCATATTTTTTTTAGGAATTCTTTTTTGATTGTAAAAATTTCTTCCATAATTTTGAACTTCCAAAATTAATATATGTCATCATCCTTAGGAAATTTTGATGAATTAAGTTCCCTGCGCCATCTTGAAAGTCTTGAAAGGTAACCGTGCCTGTGCATCGAAGCGAGAACAGCGTTTTTTAACACCTTGGACGATTATATTCACATGTCTCTATCATTGCAAGGTCATTGTCATTCTTGCTTCGATGCATAGGCACGGTTACCATTCAAGGTGGCGCAAGTTAAGGAAATGAAGGGGACTATTGGAAGTTCAAATCTAATTATAGAATAAGCTGAGTGTTGTAACATTGCTATGAGTTGATTAAGATGCATGTCACAACAGGTTTATCAGCAGTAAACTACATATTAAATAAATATGCAAAGGTACATTGAAACTGTACACTAACATTTTATTTGATTGACAGTAGTCTAATGCTGATGTAAACCTGTCGCAACGTTTGTCTAGATCATCGGGTAGTGATGAAATCGGTTGTGATTTTTGACAGTTTCTGTTATAATTCTTGATTAGGATTCTGCTATTGGGTTTATTGGACTAGGGAACATGGGAAGCCCAATGGCCAAAAATCTTATCAAGAGTGGTCATGAGATCATTATCTATGATGCTTCGCGGGATGTTATGGATGATTTAAAACAGAATGGTGCTGAGACAGCTCAAAGTCCTGCAGAAGTTGCATCAAGATCTAATAGAATAATTACCATGCTGCCATCAAGGTTTGTGACTGAATGAATGAATAGTTCCAAAAACATTCATAAATCCTCCACAAGTTCCCTTTCCCTATCTCTTTGAGAGTAAGTCTCCTGGGGGAGGGGGATTTATGAGAATATGGAATTGGTGGGGAGGGCTCTCACATTCTCCTACTCATCTCCACCTCACTTCTGTCTTAAAACACCTGAACCAGACCCTTCATATCCATGAGAAGTCACAATAGGCAATTTGCAACAGTCACATGCTGATATATCACTTTGCTAACAAAGCAATAAAGTAAAAGGTCCCTTTGGGAAGGCTTTGCTGGATAGCAAACAAACTTTAAATTGAAAGTATCTTATAAGAGAAAAAAGTATTTCGGAAAAGCTTTTGGATATGGTGTTAGTAATCCAGTAAAAGTTATTAAAATCAAGAATGTCCAATTTTTTTTCCATCCAATAACAGTTGTTGTGTTATTATGTCCTGCAAATGGCCTTTTCCCACTTACTGGATGAAGAATATGAAACAATAATGAAAAGAGATTTTAGTCATTACTAATAGCTTGTCATTTTTTCCTTACTGGACAGTCCAAATGTATTGGAAGTATACAGTGGAGAAAGTGGAATACTCAAGTAAGTATATTGAATTTATAGCATTGTATTTGAAACCTATAGTTTTGCCCTTGTGAAAGCAATGACTTCTATTTTCTAGGGAGGTCCAAGAAAATTCCTTACTTGTTGACTGTAGTACAATTGATCCAGCCATTGCCAAGGACATGAGTGAACTTGCATCTGGAAAAAAAGCAATGTATCTGGACTCCCCAGTATCAGGAGGTGAGTCAAAGATGTTCAGTTATCTATAGAACTGCTTAGCTCCCCCCTGTATTTCCACTAGACTACCTATTCCTGGACAATGGTTAGTTTTGGAAAGATCTTGCATATCTCTAAGGTTTCACAGTAACTTTTACCTAGGATTGCCATTCAGTTGTTATCCTTCATGCCCTAGATTTTCATTTAATTGAATTCCTCACCTCCCAAGATTTCCTTGAGGCCTCATATAAGGGTTCAAAAGGTGCGGTGAGGTTCTTGTCCCTGGGGTAGGGTTAAAATTTAATTCAATTTGGTCTGGAAATCCATGCAAGCATCATGTCACTCTAAGTAAAATAACCTATTTTTAGATAAATATTGGTAGTAAGAGGGGTTAAATCAGCAGCATCAACAAGGATAAAAATGTAGAAATTGATGATTATTATTAATGTGATAATTAATAATTGTAGAGATTGTTAATGGTTTTATGTCTTATAGGCATCACAGCAGCAGCAGCAGGCACACTCACATTCATGGTTGGAGGTCAAAGTGAAGGATTCAAACAGGCAGAACAAATACTTCAGCACATGGGCAAGAATGTTATACATACAGGGGCTGTTGGAACTGGTCAAGTAAGTACTTCACTCTAAGTAAACCCGGGGGGATGGGGGTACTCTGTCATGATTTGGGTAGGGGTGTTCCACTGGGATTCTGAAAGGGGTACCCTGTTTATGACAAAAAAAAACTTTAAAATGTTTATGACAAAAGATATAATTAATTGCAGTACTGAATTCTTGTTTCAATATTATCATGTCAGCTCGTGTATTGTTTTCTTTTTTTGACAACCACAATAACCAGTTTTGGGCAATACGAAAGTAGAAACCCTGAATACGACAGGAAACTCAGGAAGAACTTGGAACTTGAGTGAAATTGCATACCCTGTTTATGACAAGAAGCTTGAAAAACCATACCCTGTTCGGCGGATCATCCCGTATTGTCCATATATTAGCTCCCAACATTAGCTTTACATTATTATTTTTAATCTAAATCTACTTTCCCAGCATTTGAGGGTTTTCCTAAGTCCTTGTAAAACTAATATCTAATGTTCACATCAAAGGCTGCCAAGATCTGCAATAACATGTTATTAGCTGTCAGCATGATTGGCACATCTGAAGCAATGAACCTGGGAATGAGTCTTGGTCTGGATGCCAAGATGATAGCTAAAATCATCAACAGTAGCTCTGGTCGGTGTTGGTCTAGCGAGCTGTACAACCCTTGCCCAGGAGTTGTTGAGGGTGTCCCATCTAATAATGATTATCAAGGAGGATTTATGTCAGCTCTCATGGCAAAGGTAAGAATACCATGTGTGTTCCATCTTAGATTTCATGAAGAATGCTACTACATCCAAAGAGCATGAAAAATCAAGGGTCGCCAAGTGGATGCATAGTTATCTCTCACCTTTAGTGTCTCAGGTTCAATAAGAATACCTGTGAGTTGAGGTTATCACTCTTGATTCGAGGTATTTTCTCTGGTTTTCCTTCCTTCTACAAAACCTAATTCAATCCCAATTCAATCTGTAAGTTTGCCTGAGTGAGTACCCTGAGTTAGATCAGCCAAGAGGAAAGAAGCTCTTATCTTTCCCCAATCCTTCAAAAACACCAGTATAGCAGTATACATTTTGCATTGAAGGAAAGTTGGTTGAAGCACGAGTTAAATAATGGTAAGAAAATATTTATCTTTTCAGGATCTTGGTCTTGCACAAAACGCATCAACATCAACCAAAACTGCTACACCAATGGGTTCCTTGGCGCATCAGATCTTCAGGATTATGTGCAACAAAGGATATGGCCAGCTAGACTTTGGATCTGTTTTCAAATTTCTTCAAGATGAAGGTTCCAAATGAGATCAAATTTGATAATTTAGGATAGAGATAAAACTTTTCTCAATTAAATTACACATTTTGCAACTGTAAAACATTTCTAAAAGAATGGCAGTTTTAAAATTTAGGGAGCTTAAAGTGTTTCAAAATGACAATTAAGTGATCCTCAAATAGCTTATTGCCCCAATGTAAAGTCCTCTTCTCTAGTACCTGTACATGTCAACTGCTCTTCACAGAGGGCCACTACCCAGACTACCTTCCAATCCAAAGGTGTAAACAATCAATTTAAAAGGTTTACCACTCTTTTCACTGCTACGCGCTGATCGAGACAACAGTTGCAACAGGGAAATAGGCCAATACATTGCCGCCAACAGAGAATACAAAGGTACCAACCAATTTATTTGATTGATGGAAATGTATTGCCCAATTTCCCTGTCATGACTGTCGTCTCAATTTGTGCATAGCAATGAAAAGATTAGTAAAACTGTGTGGAATATAGTATATTTGTCAGTATCGTTCGTATGGGTAATCATTAATTTTTTCCCGCAAAGCTACTTGAAAAAGTGTATTTCATATTTATTGTAAGACATGCCAACATTTTCTTGCTTGACATTAATATCACATGAAATAAAACAGTGAAACTGAAGATACAAAAAAAACTTTGTTTGTTGAATTCATGCACAAGGGAAGCAGTTCTCTGTTAAAATATACTGGGATCTGCATCTTTTATATGATTGCCTTCTCTAACAGCAATTTTATAAAACAGTTGCTGTTATAGTTCTATTATTATTACTATTACATGTCACTATTACATGTATATGGTACAGGGTTGTATCAGTAACTGGTGATTAGTAAGGGACAGTGGTTTGACTTGCATGAATATACAGTATTTCTATCATGGTTTGCAAGCAATTCCAAGGGAGTCAAATGACATGGTAGCCATGTTGGTAGTATTAGCAAAGGACAACCATGTAACTTGCAAACATAGTATAAAATAAGGAATAAAACTACCTAGTTAGATTAAAACACCCCTCCTGAGTAGAAAGGCAACTAAAATTCTCATAAAGAACCTTGATGTTTACATCAAGCTTATCAGAGCATGGATGGTACCACTGGGTATCATCAAAGAGTAGAAAGAGTGGAAAAATGAAGAAAACCTAAACTTTGGTAGTGGGTGTCCTGTGGTTTTGGTTTGTTCAAATAGGTGGCATGCCTGTCCAGCAGGCCTGTACAAACTGTATGGCTATTCCCAAAAGACAAAATTAGTGTTCTGTGACTCGGCCAGTTCTAAGTGATTTACAAATCCAGCACATTTTAGTTAATCCTTTAGAAACACAGGAACCCCATAGACAACTGGTGATGCACCAATCAAGTAAGGTAGCTTACAAGCTTGTCTGGCATTCTTGATATATTGAAGAAGTGATAATTTCTGATCACCCTCAAGCCATGTTTGAAGTAGAGATTTTGTAAAGCGATCAATGTCTCTGTCTGTCACATCCCAAAGGTTGCCAATTATAGCAGGACTTTGAAAAAAAGTTGAAATAAAAAATATCATAAAACTAGTTGCCAAATTCATGAATAATTAATGAGGGTCTATGCCAATGGAGCTGTAGAATTCAGGTCACATGAATATCATGTAAAGCCGATACAAACCTTACAAAGAAAATGCTAATTTGATACAACCACTAGTGGATGTATCTAATTGGCATTATTGAGACGTCGTATAAGTACTCTATATAAGTTAACCTCCCATTATATGAATTCAAAATGTTCCAAAGGATTTATGAATCATTCATGAATTTCACAAGTTGTTTACAACATTCACGTCCGTGTTGTATCAGCCATACAATCGCTCAACGCGCAACACGGCCACTCATACTGTATATATTACATGATATACCATTAGCACAATGTTGTTAGTGATACAAGGAATAATGTAAGAGTACCTCACATTTACTCAGATAAAAATGTCAAGGATCAACTAAATATTAAAAGCAATTGTGGACTATGGGGAATGTTATGTGCATGCACTACAAAGCAACTTACCATCCAGCCAGAAGGTAGTTCAGGCTCATACCTCTTGGCTCACAAACACCATTTACCTGGAAATCAAAGCATTTAATGTTAATTTTATTAACTTGCTTTAACTTGTTTTGTTTATAGAGGATAACACTTGACAGTAATGCAACTGATAAACTTGTGTCCTCTTTTAACGTCTCTAGTTAATTAGGGACAGGACCGCCATTAATGTGGTCATCCAAGCCAACTGAGCAACAGGTTGGCAGTTATGATTAATATCTAGTGGTTGCATTTATTTGGTCCCCCAACCAGACACACACACACTACCAAACAACAGTAAAAGAGGATGGCACAGACGCTAATCAAAGGAGATAAACAATTTGGTGATGGGGAAGTGGCAAGCTAAAATGCTTTGTAAGAAATACTTACCATGAGTTTTGCACTACTGCAGCCCATTAGTATAGTGGTAGCTTTACAGATAACACGCTGTATGTCATCACCTTTAAAGAATGACCTCCCAGAACCATGACCAAGATAGCTGGAAACAAATGGTAAGAAAAGCTAGAGGTGGGATGAATACAGTGACTAGCTAAACAGATGTGGATGTCATAATTGTTAAATTAAGAAGATACTTTAACTTACAGGAATAACTCATGATCCATCAATGCACTCTTGTATTCATCCTGGGAAGGTTTCTTGCCTGTTATTCCTGCCCAACTCAATTCACTGTCATAGTGGTAAGACCAAATTATTAATGGTACGAACACAATTTCACTTGACATTAAATATATTACCACAATCAGTAATATTTTTTTCTCTTAAGTAATTAAAGTACATCTTGCACTCTTTCTCATCGGAAGGTTTTTTGCATGTAACTCCTACCCATTTCAACTTGTTGTAGTAACAGTTCATACATGTTCATAGACTGGTAATTAGTGTAATTAAGATGGACAACTCAATTAAAAGCCTTCTTCGCAGAGGTCCTAAGGGTCTGCCATGCAACCTTTACTTCCCTATGTTGAGGCTATTCAACAACTAGTAGTATACTACTACAGTCAGTAGTATTTGTAATAATTGTTGCATACCTAAGCATAGATGGTGTGGTGACCAAGGTTCGATTTGCAGACTCAGTGTCATATGTGAGTAGAAATGTTTGTTGGATTTTCCAAATTTTCCTTCCTCCATACAAATCAACTTCTAAATTCTAATTTGATCTGAGGCCTATGTGTGAAAATTACTCTGTGTAATTCTAGTAACCCTACCAAATTGTGTAGTTTTTTCCTTCTTACCTCTCAAACCAGTTTTGAAATATTTTCTGCGTATTGGGTAGATTGTCCTCTGGGTTTAGCACATAGTATGCATTGCTTGGGTCAATAACCCAGGAATTCCCATCAGCCTCAGCCTGTGGTTTTCAAATAGGATAACAAAACTTTTAAAATAGTGACTGTAATAAGAAGTATAACAACTGCCTTGTAAATTCAGGTCACATTCTTATGTGAACTGTTACATGTCATCAAGAATCATTGTTGATAAAGGGAAGATGAAGGTAGATGTTTATGTGTTGCAAACCAAAGACTTTACAGTCAACTCTTGTTACAGTAGACACCTTCGGAACGTCACTTCATGTCCGTAAATGAAAGCGTCCATAACAGTGAAAATTATTTACGGTCATTTCTGTGTCAGTATTTTTGCCGGGGATTTTCTCCTGTCCGTAATAGCAAGGTGTCCATAATATTGGGGTGTCCGCAAGGCGAGAGTTGACTCTAGTTTGATTAGCTTTGGTTTTTTCTCATTGGTTCAAGGTGAGGAAAATGGTATATGAATCTATTCCTTGCCTTTAAACAAAGACTGTTAGACAACCCTCCCTCTTCATTATTCCTAGAACTACAAAAAGCAATTCAAAGGGGTTACTACACCCTGAATGGTTTACCTTTCGTGTCTGTGCTAGAACAAAATGCATGGAAGGCATTCTAGTGACCTGCTGGTCCCTCAGGATGGGAATACTCTCCCACGGTAAATGCTGAATGTCCTATAATAGCGATAGGGAATTAGAATACTGAACAAAACTACGTTAATTAAAACACCTACCAGATTTCTAAAAGAGTAAGTGTCAAGCATCATAGAAATTAAGAGAACAAGTTGTCTAATTGTGTTGGTATTTTCCCTTTGACCAACTATTCAGTCATGAATGTAACTGCCAAGATTCTACTTTCCATATTTGAAACGACTGCAGCATCGGTGAGCGTTAACTGCATGTTGCACTTGAAGCTTTTAGCATTTTTTGTGGCTGTAGCATGTGTAACGCTTGTCACAGCTGTTGCATTTGTAAAGTTTGTAGCTGCTGAAGCATTCATAGCACTTGCCGTTATTGTAAAGTTTGCAGCACTTATCAGACTCAATGCTGTAGCATTTGTAACACTGTTTGAAGCTATAGTGTCAAAAGTGCATTTATGACAATATATTATATCTGACATGATAAACATAGACAGATGAGACTGAAGCATAGGATTAAAGTGGACAAGATAATGTCAAGGTGATCAAATCAAATTTTGAGAGGGAAAACATCAGCCAATTAAAGTTTCAGAAAACAACACGGCATGGCATGCTTATGGCACTGAGCCCTTCACAGTCATACAAAAACTGCTCTAAACTAATGTGTTAATTACCTTTCCAAGAATTAATACAACAGGGTGACGTTCACTCACATTGGGGCATCTCTTCCTAAAGAATAACGTTACAAAATACTGTCAATTAAAGCAAAGAAGCCATTTTAATGTTTTTTTTAAATTTGTAACATGCAAATACTCACTTTTCTTTGGATGTTCTTTTCTTTGGAGGTACCAAGGAACTGGCGAGCATTTCATAGTCTTGGACAACCTGTTATCAGTAACAACAAAGGATAATAATAATAAAATGAATAAATAAATAATAAATCAACTTTGTTCATAGAGGATAACACTTGACAGTAATTCAACTGATAAACTTGTGGTCCTCTGTTAGCGTCTCTAGTTAATTAGGGAGGGGACTACCATTAACTTGATCATCTGAGCCATAATTCCCAAAGGAAAACATGAAAACAATCTAGGCCTCCCAAAAAAGAGTTGGAAATGTAGGCTTTTATTAAGTGAAAAATCTTCATGACATTGAAAGATTTTTTCATTGGCCTCCATTGTCATTGACAGCTTCAAAATCACATTGCCATAGAAAGCAATGAAACATATTGGACCAGATTTCATTTCCTAGAGTATCATTACTTTCTTTAACAGTTGTGCATAAGAAGACCCATGAATATGGATACAACTCAAACAAAGGATCTCATTCTCAAGAGAATGACTTGTGGTCTGAAATGAGCTACTCCAAAACGAACTTTAGCGATACCTTGTCAAGATCTGGTGCTTTTGGGTGCAGACCAGTGATCTTTGATAGTGCTTCCCTGACTTGTTCTTCTGTTAGGAAACGGTATGAATCCACCAGTATCTAATAACAGAACATGATTTAAAAACCTTAAATTTAGGGGGAAACATAATATTGTGCAATAATCATTTTTAATCTGTTGTAATAATAATCTGTGAAGCTTTTGTAACTGTTACGTTTTACAAATTATGATATCCAATCTCCAATTCAATGATTTTAAGACCAATACCTCTATCAAATCCTTGTCAATGGGTCTTTGGACATGATCTTCTAGTTTCTTAACCAAATCCTTGGACACATGCTCCAGTGTTTCTTGTAAATGTGGGTCAGTGTGTTGGCCCAGGAGTGCACCTTTCCAAATCCCAAGCCAAGAATTCTCTAGTCTTTCCAGTAAAACCTATGAAGGATTAACGACTGTCAGTATATGCAATTCTATAAGGACTGTAAGTGTAGTACAATCGACTTTAACACACTCTAACTCTAGGAACTAGGTAAGGTTTCTTGAAACTTGTATTACAACTTTGTTGCATGAACTGTTGCTGTAAACCTTGATAACATCTACCTTGACCTACTTCTTGCCATAATTGCCGCAACTTGCAAGAGTTTTAATTTTATATCAAAACAATTACCAAACTTATCAAGTTATCTAATTTCAATTTGTCATGTAATGATGGTGTAACTTATCTCAATAAAATTGTAAAAACAAGTTGCAACAACCATTTTGTCACATATATATAATTATATATATATAATTTTTTTTTTAATCATAACTCCTAGAAATTTCATGACATCTCAAGACAATTGCCAGAGGAATTCTTAAACCAACTAAAACAAACTCTAATGAAAGAAAAATTCTTTCCATAACAATATTTCATACAGTATTGCTAGTCAGACCAAAGGGTACATATTTCACCTTTAGTTTATTATCCAAGGCAGATCTAGTTTGACACCATTCTTTATTATCATTAATTCCCATGCTGTCCAAGCTGCTTTGCATGATATCAGAAAATTCCTCTGGTATGCTTCCCTGGAATAGTTTGGTCATGTCCAGGACTGCCTTGTTGACTTCATCATTTAGCTGTTAAAAAAACATTAGGAACACTGTCTTAATAGAAAAAAACCTATATCACTAAAGATGCCTCATTGTTTATATCATATATTTTGATGATCACCACTACCACATCAATAATACTATTACAATCCTCTTCACCATCCTTCACAGTATAACATTCCACCTACAATCCCCAGCATCTGCCATCCAACACCACCACCACTTCCAGCATCATCAATTTAGCAAATGGAGGTCCCTTTTCTATGGTCTGTACTCTTATTGAACATGGAATGGTGTCAGGATATTATCCAAACTCAAGTGGAACCACAAGCACAGTGAGATATCACTACCAGTATTACTATTGCCATCCTCATCACAATCATCATAATAAAGTCTGTCATATCTGCTAGATATATTCATATTATCACGTGACTTAATACTCGTTACCAGTCCCCACATTCCAAGGCATTACTTTACTCATGTTAGCTGGCAGCCGCCATGTTTGTTATTTAGCACATTTCACATTTCAAGTAGTTTACTGTGATTATTATTATAAATAAAGAAACAAAGAAACTACAACAATATCCAAAGTAAATATCAAACCCCTCAGAGCAGTTTAACCACATCCACCTCCATTAACATCATCATCATCATATTATATGATGGACAGTTTCTACTTACATGAGGTTCAGTGTCATCAGCATCATCTACAGTTGTCATGGGTAACTTGACAAGAATAGGATCTCTCCCAGACCTTTGTGTACATATGATTAGCTCTTGTGAAGGACATCCTTGTGTCTGCACTGATGCCAATGTACATACTGTCCATTCTAGTAATGACAAATCATGGATATTAGAACATAAAGTTGTAATGCACATAAAAAATGGTCCAACAATGTTGACTAATCATTGATCAATCATCTGATGAATGATCAGGTACAATACCCCCTCAGTGTGCCATAATTCAAGATGGTCGGCATATCAGTAAAGTGGTCTATTGCATATCATTATTTTTCAATCACCTTTTGGTATACTTGAAGTATCAAGCTGTGTTTGGTGTGAGGGGAACAGCATCAACTGTCTGGTCCCTTGAAGATGCTGGATAGTTTTTGCAGAAGCATGTACTTGATTGTCTTGTATAGATATGGATTCTAGTTTACTGGTAAGTGATGCCATGTCACTTGACAAAACCTGAAAAATTATCAGCATAGGACAAGTGAAACAATGCACCAACACCAGCACTACCATCACCACCACCACCACCAACAACAACAAGAGCAACAACAGCTTATTGCAGCATTAAGAGATATTAATATCAGATAAATGAATGGAAAAACTTGAAACATGTTCTGTATTTTATACCTGTGGCTCATCTTTCTCTTTTAACAGTTTCCTGCAGATAAAGAAAATGCATCAAGATCACAAAGAGCAAATTAATATTAAGCAGACTGAAGTGTTGCAAAGTGTGGCTGTCTTACAGTTACAGTTCTAAAATTATGATAGAGAGAGGGGGCAATAAAGACCTTTCTCAAATTGGTTTGAGTGACCTCAAAACAATGTCTCAAAGTCAAGGTCAACCTCAACTTGAAGTCACAGTTTGATGGTGAACCAAGCTTATTTGGGAAAGGTCCACAGACCTATTTCTTATTGGTGCAATGTTTTTCCATTTCAGTTTATGTGTCATTCCCTAGAGTAACATTTCTTTGCTTTAAGTGCACCTATATTCCCTGATACAATACTTTCAGTATTGATTCTACATAAAGTATTGTATCAGAGCTTAGGTGCACTTTAAGGGTTGTGCATGAGAAGACAAATGAATATTAATACAACTCAAACAAAGAATCAAGGTAATAACAGGTTGTCTGAAATGGTTTTGCAGGGTATACCTGATCTTCTTCCTAGAACTATTTGCAGCTTCATATCTTAGTGTGATCCCAAGAGACAGATTAAGATAGTACACTGCTTTGTCAACAGATGCTCTTCCATAACATAAAGTAAGACATTGGCACAGCTGAGAAAACAGCTGAGGTTGTGGCAGCCAGCAACACAGATCTAAGGCATTGGTAAACATGGCTATGGAAAGCTCCAGTTCAGATTCTACAAAGTAAAAAATGTATGTTATTATAAGGAATTCAGTATTTCCTAGAAGGCATTAGGAAGTGACCATCATTACTGCATGGACATCATGGTGCATTGTGGTTTAGCTTGTTGATTGATTGTTTGATGGTTTATTGTACCAAATCTAGGACCCAATACACAATGGATCAGGATATTTTTTGAACTCAGAAAAGACCTATGCAGCAGTCATGTGTCTAAGGTATGGTAACATGGGAAGCAGCATGTCAGAAAGCTTTTCACAGGACATTGTTACATCACAAGTCACAGGGAAATGCTTCTTGTATTACATTTCATGTGAAAGGAACTTTCTTTTTTGCACTTGGTAAAAGCTACATCTACTCTTCGCAACAAGAAAATATTCTTGCATGCAGAGTGGTAATATGAGCAACAATTGCCTGGCAACTTCCAAACATTAATTGATAGGTGGGCTGGTTGTTGTGATAACAACCAACATATATTATAGTAGCCACATCTTGTAGCATTCCATTCTTTTGGGAATGACTTCAAACCAACCACATTCACAGTACGGTAAATCCTTCTTTCGTCATATTGAACATGAACATAAGATCTTACCTTGGTTAACTTCTTTTGCTTTTTCTTTGCTCTTTTTTCCACCTCTACCATCAACCTTCCTGCCAGCCTTTGGAATCCCATCTTCTTCATGTTGTTCAATAACTGTCTGGTTTGCGATTCGTTTGCTCCTGCCTTTACCTTTTCCTGATGTTGTTGTTCTTGTTGTTTTCTGACCAACACCAGGCTCATCGATTACTTTACCCCTAGTTTTTGCACTACGTTTCCTTTTCTCTATTGGTTTTTCTTCCTCAGCATCAAGGGTCTGTGTAGAATTGAGTGCATTACCACATTCATCACCTTTTGATTGTCCATCAGGGAATTCCCATATCAAATCCAATCCTTTACTATCTATACCAAGAGCTACATTCAAGTGGACTAAACCTTTCAGATAATACAAGCAAGAAGTAATATGGATCAGCGAAGGGGGTAATGATCCTCCATTCATCTTCTCCATGTCTTGGATCACTTCCATACCAGATGCGATCACATCTAAGGCCTTTTTGGATTTATTGTTGTTGATCAAAATCTCTGCATTTTGAACAAATGTCTCAGCTAAATTCAAACTGAACATTGCTATAGATGTTTGAGATAAATCCTGGTTTGCTCCAGAAGGATAATCTTTCTTTGCTTGCTTTGCTTTTGCAGTTTTGCTTCTTCCTCTCTTTTTTCCTTTTCCCACTGATTCATCAGCTTCCTCTTTTGGTACGTTCCCAGAACCAAGTTTCAGAGTATTAGAGAATTCACTCAGTGAAGCTGTCATCCTTTGAATTGCAAAAGAGCTTAGCCTTTCTGTTACCTCTAAAGCTTTGATAGAGTCTTTAGGATGTGATATAGATCCCAAATACTTAGCAACAGTAAGGAAAAATCCCATCAGAATGGATTGCACAGCAGGATCACTACAGCAGATGCAATGACAAACCTTTGGGTGATCAACCAGTGGAGGGGTCTCCAGACACTGTTCAATTTCAGTCCTTTCATCGTCACTTTGTAGAATTGGCGCTAATGTGTGAGCTACATGAAGGAGGTCATTCTTGGCTTGGCTGAACTCTCCCTTTTGTGTTTTTACAAGTGATAAACTGGTGACAAACTCTGCCACTCTGTAAAACAGAAACAAATTACCCTATCATTAGGACTAATGTTTTTTATTCATTTATCCATTCACTCTTTCAGTGTTCTACCCAACCATGCATAAAATCGCTTCCTTTCTTCATTGCCCTCACTCCTGAATCACTAACCCAACCAATCACCTACTCAATCACAAAACAAATCAGGTCACTCCCTCACTAACCCAACTAGCTACTCGGTCACCCACTCACTCACTTATCCAAATAATTATCCAGCCATTCAGTCACTTACTAGACCCCACCCTTCTACTGATAAAAAAGAATTTATTTATTATGCATTATGGTGTCACTAACTACAATTACTAGAATTTCTTCTGCACCTTCTTTCATTCAGTTAACTAGAAACAATTGTCTTACTATTCTCATGAGGAAATACAAATTTGAAAAAGAAAGAAAAATCGCAGGGCATTTTGGAAATGGGATTAAAATTATGCCATCAAGCAAACTGCCTATTCACTCATCCACTTAAAAACCCCTACTTATATTACCTGTATGGTAGAACAAACTTCCTTGACAACACAAGACCATCTGTTAGGTACTTTACAGCCTGCCTGACCATTCCTTGGTGGGCAAGTAGAGTTCCACACTGCTGCTGGAACATGAGAAGGTTGAGTACTACGAGTAGATGACTGGTGCCAGCCATCACATTTGGGTTCATTACCTCAGTATCTGCAATACCACCTGTAAAATAAAGGTAAGATAATAGGTTATGCATCATGGACATTACTAACAAAAAAAAAAAAAGAAATAGAGAATAGACCTATTTGTCTTGGTGCAATGTTAACCCATTTCAGACCCATTGTCATTACCTAGAGAATGAAATCCTTTGTTTAAGTTGTATCTCAATTCATGTGTCTTCTCATAATCATGCACAACTGTTAAACAAAGAAATGATAATCTTGGGAATGACTCGAGATCTGAAATTGGAAAACATTGCACCAAGACTAATCAGGTCTATTAAGACCCCATGCTGTTTCAAGGTTATTGTCTTGTTCAGACATGTTATCTTTAAAGTACTTACATGCATTACCACTGAGGTCTGAAACTCTTTGTCCAAAGAGGGTAAAAGCAATGCCTTCTATCTTACTGATGCCATCAATAGCTGCATCCAAAGGTGTTATGTGGTCCTCTGAGGCTGTAAAACCTATTATTGATAATAAACTCACTATTATTCATTAAAAAATTAATTAATTAAACGACCATGCCAAAGGCTTCAATCAGAACATAATAGGCTGTTTGCTTAATGGTGTCATCTTACTATTAATAAGCACTATCAGAATGCTTGATTTTCTTTTGTAGGGGAGGGTTGTTCACTGCTGCCAATAGGCCGTTCACATGGTGTCATTTTACTACCACTACAAAATTCTTTGCAAGCTTTCTTTCTCATTCAAATTTGTATTCCCTCGTGAGAATAGGAAAACAATTGGTGGTAATGAACCGAACAAAACAAAGTGTGCAAGGGATTCTGTTCAAGTAGTAGTTAATAATGCCATTATGCAATAATGTCCTATAATATTCTTCTATTTCATTGTCCAAGGGTGAATGTTTCTTTTTTCCTCTCTCTCTCTCTCTTTACAGAATGGCTGCCATCTATCCCTCTAACATTCCCTCTTGAGAACCATTTTTTTACAGCCAGCTGTTTCATGTTTGTGTCACCTAATCAACTCCAGATGTCTGGCCCTTTGGCATCCATCAATCAAATTTGTGAGGTGCTGAGTGCATTCCAATCAAATATTCCGACAATTCAACAGCCTACTTCACATAGAGATATCTATTGCTGGCAATTGGAATGATAGGAAAGCAAACCGCCCAGCATAAATTTGTTTGATGGGAGCCAAAACGAAAGACATCTGGAGTCAGTTACAATACTAAGGTCACAGCAACATGAAATGGGCTGTAATTAACTGAACCAAAAGTGTGATAATACTGGAATATGATATTGCAACAGTAGGACTGCCTCTTCTAAAATAGAATCTCTTAGAAGACCTTCAGTAAATCACCTACAATGAGATGTTGGCCATTCCCAATTAAGACTGTAAGTCCTATACTTATACCTATTCCCTTGTAGATCTATATGATTAGTTAGCTATATACCTTGTGGTGGTTGAAAACTGTAAACAGTAGGAGGTAGCTGCAGGTATTTGACCATCAACGAGTGAGCTACTGCCATATGAACAAATGATGTACGAGTCCTCTGAGATAGAAAGTCACTAGAAAAGGCCATGTTCAGGCACTTTTCTCCTTCAGAATACTATAATTACAAAACACATACAGTCAAATGATAAATACTGGACAATACAATACAATACAATACAATACGATACAATAAACTTTATTTAAGGAGGGTGACACAATTAACCCAGAGAGTTATCTAACATGTGGCCCTCAAAACATGAAATGAAACACTATTTCAGGTAATAATATACCCAAAAGGACATAACCCAAAATCTCTCCCAGTTAAGCCTGTTACAAGCAGATTCATCGAAAATAAGAGAAAGGCACTGAACTGAAAACTGGGAAAGTAAAAAATAAAGTAGCTTCTTCTAAAGGCAAGAATTCCCATTATGAGTTACTATCCCATCCAGTATCCATTTTCTTATTCCCTTGAGCCACCCATTACTTTTTCAGATTGGTGCCATATTTACCTTGCCAGATTCAAGATAAAAGTGACTCCTAGCCAGTAATATCTGAATCACTGTTGTAGATTCAAGAGTGGAATTTTCCTCTATTTGTTTACAATATGAGAGAAGCAAACTTGCATGGCCAACATCATGAATACTGCACAATGTGTGTATGGCTTGGGCATATATTGTAACTGCTTCATTCATTGAATCTTGTGTATTGATGGCTTGGTTGATCACAGCACACAGATGAAGGGCATGGACCTGGTTAAGAGGCTATTCAAGAAAATATTGTTTATATTTAGTCATAATCATAAAATAACTTTAATTTATACATCTTGCATTCTAATTGGTTGGGAGCTTGTGCTTTATGAGAGCACACAGAATGTGCGCAATTCCAAAATAATGGTTATTGTAGTTTATAAAACAAATGAAAAACTTGCTTGCTGTGTGGAGTTATAAAGCACTTGGGAATTGGCACAACACTCGAAAAGTGTAAGAGGCACCCCACTAGGTGTTGTGCTTCTCCTAACACTTGTCTTGTGTATACCGACCCATGTGCTTTATATCTGCACCAAGCACATGGGCGTGTTTTCTATTTCTTCATTTATAGAATTCCATAACGACTAGAAATCACAATATTTTTATTATATCTTCCAGATCAAATTGGAATAAAAGATTAAACCTTCTTTTTATCAGTGATATATATAGGACTCCTTTTTATTAAGCAGACATCCTTTATAAAACAGACACTTGCCTGGGTTACAATATTTTCTTAACAGTACATTTACTTTAGAAAGTAATTCTATTTAGCAGACACCTCTATTATGGGGACGTCACCACACAAGGGCTAGTAGGTGTCTGCTTACTACAGGTACCACGGGAAACCTAATTCATACTTGTGTATACTGTTTTGCCATATCAAATTATAAATATTCTCTTGAGAATTATTTTTATTAATTTGTTTAGTGTAAAACTTGAAAACAAGCATCATGTAGCTTACTTGATTGAGTATCCCATATAGAAGTGCTGCAGTTTGTAGATAATGCCTTGTCTCAGTTGGATTCAAAAATGTAGAGATGTCAACCTGAAAATACAGAAAAATGTTATTAACAAACAGCTGAAGAAATAAATCCGACCTTATTAATTATTTCCGGCCTGTAGGTAAAAATAAGTTACCATGAGTGGTTTTGGACCAATCACACTTATTATCAGTGCTAGCCATTGTAATGCACTTATGGTAGCCTATTTCGAAGAGATCTAATTTAGTTTTTTTCAGTTTTTTCCCCCCCTGACGATGGGTTTGTAACCCGAAAGCTCCGAGCAGGAATATGAAAATAAAAATCGTGGATGAAACAAAAGATCTAATTTTGTTTCGCTAACCGTGAGTGCAAAACCCTATATCTAGGTTATCATAAGTGCAATTGAGTATATCAGCCAAAACCTATGCATAGATAATTATTGACAAAGTAGCAATAGTACTACTGACCTTTCCATCTTGAGACTGCTTTGTACATGTTTCCAATAATGCTGTCCACATATCCACTGCAGCATGTAAGGACTGGACAAAAGGCTGCTCTAGACTGATTATCTATCAACAGAAACAAGAGTGTCAATCTGTTGAAACTGGATATTAGACAGTGTGATGATATAAGCAACAACAGTTCCCCAGTCTGGGTATTTGCTTTTGCAGTGATGTTGTGAATTGAGGTTTGTCACTAAGAGTTATCAGAGGTGAAACATGGGTGTATCTAAATCTATTAGGAGTAAGATTTGGTAATGGAACCCCTATATAATAGCCTTGAGGTTTTCTCTTCATTTGAGGAAACAGAAAAAGAGAGACACACCTACATGTAAGCTACATGTACCAAGGTAGGGAAAGTGATGTTAAATGGAACAAATGAAAAGAGTGTATTAAAAATAGGAATTTCAAGAAGAATAAGTTACTTAGGGTGGACAGCTATTTACAGGAAGCTGATATATGCACAAAATTCACATCAAAAAATACCAAATTTGATTATTGAGCATAACACTTAACAGTATTTCAACTACTAAACTCCTGGTCCTCTTTTAACATGTTTAGTTAATTAGGGACAGATCTGCCATTAACGTGATCTGAACTACGTGAAGATCTAACCATTTTCAGATGTAATTACAAAGGCAGCATCTTCTCCTTGGTTATTTTAAGACCCTGAGTGTTGGTCCTGCCGCAACTCAAACCACAATTTCACACAACACTACAGACTGCCACTCTTATTAAATTGAGCTACCCAGGCAGCGGTACTTAAATGTATTAAAAAAACTATCAGTACTATTTTATGGCCCCATTTTACCTGTTGGCTTTCTTTTTCATGGTCCATGCCCTCTACACCAGTTACATCAGAATCATCACCATCTTTGAACAGAGTAGCATTCTGCCTCATAGCCTCCTCATGCTGTAGGATAGCCTGCCAAAGATATGCAGAGGCAATCTTGTCTTGTAGTGCAACAAGTGATGCCTCTTCCATTGAGCTGTTCTGTAAGCCTTCCAATAGTTCTATACTTTCCTGGCAAAGTTCTAAAGGTGATCTAATAAAGCATTTGCAATTTTTTTAGATCAATTCACAAAATAAGTCTTATAATTCTTGTGTTCAGATTGGCTGGGAGCTATGCTTTTCAAGAGCAGAAAAAAACTGCTATTGTAGAAGTGCTGAGAAGCACTCTGCTACATGTTGAGCTATTCCTGACACTCTCCTGTTTGCCAACCTTTGCATGCTTTATAACTGCACACGTCATGCATGTTTTCTACCTTAAGTCTTCTTCAATATCTAACATGCAACCATGAAAATTCCTGTAATTTTCAATATTGTGCAAACTCAGTAGGTGCAAGTTGTCTCATGGAAGACAAGAATTTGATTCCTCTTTAATCAAAAAAGTAAAGGTGGCAACTGATTAAACTTTATTTCAAAAAACCACCAATTCAAGGGAGAGACCCAAAAAATCTAATTATGTCTAGTCAAGTATTTTAATCTGAGATCCCAAAGGTGAGAGGCAAGTGCACTGGCAATATTACCTGTCACTGTAATCAAGATTCCCACTTGCATGAAGAACCCTTGCATGTTCTACCATTGCTATAGCAAGGTTGAATAAGTCTTTCTCAGCAGTATACAGGTCTATCAACTGCTTGGTTACTGACAGTTGTTCTAGTGATGTATCAAATCTTGTGAGTGCTTTATAACACTTGAGTTCTTCCTGTAGAATGGAACCCAGCTGTTCTGTAGTAAGACTTGAGAAGTCCTCCACTTCTGAGATAACATTATACAATGTCCTATGAAATAATGTAAAAACACAGTTATAAGGGATAGGTACAACTGGTTTCTCAATGTTGTCTTTCACTACTGTTCTTCATGCTTAGGGTCGTTGATTCAATGTTTGGGTAATGCAGGGGCAAAGCCAAGATTTTCCGAAGGGAGTGGGAGAGGGCAAAATAAATTATCTGACATCTTGTTTGTGTCCCCGAAACGGCAAACCCCCAAAATGGCTTACAGTTGGCATTATATCCTAACAAAAAGAAAATGAAATTACCATATAAAATCTTAAAAGCCGCTATTTTGTTACCAGGATGGGAGGCGGGCACTGGCCCCCTGGCTATACCCTTGGGGAGTGGGTTTTGCAATAGCTACACTAGGTATATGCTATAGAAATAATGGTGACTGTTGATGGTATATTCATGACCCTATCACAAACACACTTCCATTGTCTAAATGAACCAAACATTTATGTGAGCTGATATTGTTTGATATGTTCTTTTTGCCCTGTAGCATGAACGACTCATAGCCAGGTGTCAGGAATTAATGTTCCAGTAGGTTTTTGGTAAGTTATTGGAAAGATACACAGCAGTATAAGACTGGGAGTGATACAAAACTATGTGTTCTAATTAGATTGTTAGTTGGTTATCAGAACCAACCTTTTTACAGTTCTTTTACAGTGTCAGTATGTTGTCAGTAGGTGGGTGATGTAGGGTGATGTAAGCTGTTGGTCAACAACATGTCTGCCAACACAACAGTTTTGATCTCCACCTATTCGTTTACACCATACCTTAATCTGATCTCAGACAAATCATCATTACTTGAGTGTTTAATCAAGTCACTCTTTGTTTTCAGCCAAAGATGAACATGTTTTTGGAGATCAGTAGACAAGGAACTAAAGTCAGATATCATATCAAGTTGAAGGAACAATGTTATGTTTGATGTAGCACTATCAAAGGCTTCTTCATAACATCTTGATCTTCTCTGGCAATCTATAAGGGCTCCATACTTGGGAAGAAGCTATATCAGGCAAAATTGGAAATCAGTATTACTTTAAATAATGGCAAAGCTCCAACAAGTTTTAGTTAATGCTTGTTACCCTTTTATATTCTGTCCCAATAATGGCAAATACTACGAGGTGCTTTGACTTGGATGCTATTATTTTCTTTTTTGTTTATTTGTTTATTTTTCATGTTTATCTTTCATCCATGACAGGAAAGGGAAAGCCCATACCTCTTGTAACTTTGTTTGCACCAAGTCATAATAGAGACCTTCAGATCCAATGACAAGTACATGAGAATGAGTACGAATTTTAAAATTGGTCCTACGCGTGTGGTTGACATGGAATCGTAGTCAATTTACATTTTTTCTACAATCTAAATTTTCAATCTACATGTACATACTGTACACAACCACGGCTAAGAAATGATAGTGCCAATCTTTAAAAGTTAAAAACTTGTACTCATACTCGTTTATGTACTTGTCATCGGATCTGAAGGTCTCTAATCATAGTCATAAGACAACCTCACCTCCTTTAATCTTGTGTGCACCAAGTCATAATCATCACAAGCCAACAAGCTCCAGTCTTTCAGGTCACTGCATCCAATTGACATTAATACTGCCCCCTCTTGAAACAGGTCACATTTGTAGGCCTCCATGCCGAGTGCAAAGGACAGAGAGCCATGCCACATCAATTCATTGGTAGACAGACTGACAGCAGAATTCTCCATCATTGAGTGAATTCTCGTGCTGGTGGTTTGTGAATACTTGATGCAGTTAGACATCAGCTGGCTGATATTAAGAGTTATAAAAAGTAGGAAATAAGTTACTGATTTTTAGCTAATATACTATCATTGTGTCTGGTTTACATGATACCTTAATAGGCCTTTTGTACTAATAGGCGTACTGTAGCTTGCCAGCCAAACATTTTTGCATACAAATCATTATTATTACATACAATAACAATTTTACAATGCACAGTTTCCAGTTCACCATGAAGTGATATTGTATCACTTTACTAATATGGTTTTTATTCACAGCTTTATCACCCAGATATTGACCCTAAATGTTTAATAAAAGCTGCTTTGTCTTACCTGTTATCATTATTCTTTTCCTTATTCTTTTCCTTTATCCCAACCTGTATTTGATGCTGATAAAACTTCATGATAAAGCTAGACAATGCAAACATCCTTTCCACAAGCTTCTGCTGTTGTTGCTGAAGTACTGTAGATTCCTTTGTTGAGCATTTCTTTGCCACGCAAGACTCCACTTCTAACTGAAGTAAACCTTCATACTGTTCTAATATTGATTGCACACTTTGATAAATTTCATAAGGTATTACAAATTTTAGGCTTCTGCTTTTTTCCTTTGAAAAATTGCACATACTTTGTACTCTTGATTTAAGGCATTCTAGAGACTGCAAAACAGTTGATGAAGGAAATGGAGTTCGAGCTCTGCTTTCCATCAAGATTTCCAGCAGTCGCTTACCTTCATTCAACATCTTCTTTAATCTCATTAATTCATCTGACTTTTGCTGCTCACCCAAAGGTTCATGATTGTAGATGGTATCAAATAAAACGGCTGCTTTAGTTATTGTAGTATTACACATGATGAACCGTGATATTAAGCAACCCTCTGCAGTATTTGTCTTCTTTGGTTTTACCACTCCATTTGTCAAACCTTGAAGCTCCTCAAAGAAAATGTTTGCCTTATCTGTTCTTTCTAAATTATTATACATTCTTGCAAGGTGTAAGCCAAGATCAACAATAGAAAACACTGAAGAATTATTTATGGTCTTGCCAGATTTACACTGTTCCAGTAGCCTTTCTTTGATAGCAGAAAATACAGATTCACAGAGTTTGATACTGTCATCATCACATTGCTGACAAGAACCACTATCCATTTGAAACTTTGAAATTGACTTGATAGCCTTGGTGACCAATGATTCAAGACCAGACGAGCATGCTTCTAGCTCAAAGATAACAGCTGTAAGTCTCCATTCTAGCACATCTTTACATCCACTGACATATTCTTGTTTGTCTTTGAGTTTTTGTTTTGAAGAATTCAATTGTTCAAGTCTTTGTGCTCCTTTCCATGACAAGTTTCCCATGTGCAAAGCAACATTCCTAAGTTCTTTTTGTATACAGTCTTCAATAGTATCAATATTCCTTGCCATTCTGAGATACTTGATGCAGTAATTAATGTAGACAAGGGAAGTGTCAAATAAGTTTTTGTTTAGCAGATGGTTTGTAATATGGAGAATTTTTCTACCAACATCATCCAGAGAAGGAGTAAACTTCAAATATTTTCCATTTTCGGCAGTCAGAACCAAGTCGAGAACATTCATTACTATAGAGTAACCAAAGATTAAAAAACAGCAATCAATTAACCACATGGACTGCAAAAAGGCATGGTATGATGTTATCCTGCCCCCCCCCCCTCCCCTCCAAATTGAGCTAGTTTCACCCCGTTGCACTTTCGACCCGGTAAGTTCAACCCGCAACATAATCAAGTTCGCCCTGTTGCAATTTCGACCAGCATCAAAATGTTAATGAAAGTGCAACGGGGCGAAACTAGCAGATACCCACCCCCCTCCCACACACACACACACACTCTAATTATTGGAACAGTTACCAGGCCGCAAATCAGAACCATGCTCCAATGTAACAAGTTAGAGTGATTTTACTTGTCCTGTGAAAAACACACTGTAACAAGCACACAGTACATGTAATATATACAGTAGTAGCACAGTGTGACACTCTTTTCATTGTTTTCTTTCATTTGACTTTGACTTTTATGTATGAGTCAATGTATTAAAACCTTACCCCATCTCCCACCCAGGTACTCTTCAAGGTTACATATATGCAGAACAACATTTACAATATAAACTTAGAGCCCAAAATATTTGTGAAACACGTCTAGATAGAATCCCCATAGTCAGGGGAATTTTTCATTATTTGAATGAGATCTCTGACCAATTCCCATCTCGTCCCAAAGTTTGGAACTGTGAGCCTTGCACTAAGTTAACTACACGTATTAAGATAAATAGAATTAAGGGTGTATTGCGTTCTTAAAACTTCGCATGAAATTATGAGCATAAAAAAAATTCGACTAAATAAACCACTCACCCATATCGACAATCAACATGATTTCTTCTACATCTTTTGTCTCTTTCGATCCCTTCAATATTTCGATGGCACATCTTAAAAACTTGTTACAAAATCCACTATACTTGGACACCACCTCTTCCACTGTATTACAGCCATTCGCCGTGTAGCCATTCTTACTCTCAGTAACTCTCTTCAAAGTGGCAATATAATTCTGTAAATAACACAGTATATACAATAAAAATTTGCCCGTAAATTAATGAATTAACAATTTTTAAACTGACATTTCAAGAATTTAGCATTATCAATTAAATTTGATACATAAAAAACGAAACTTTTCCAGGTCTAAGGTCGTGAAAAATTCTCGATCGCAGCCAAAATGGCCGGCCAATTCTTCACAGGCTATTTCTTCTCAAATTACCTTCGTATCGTCGTAAAGACCACCCAATCTCTTCTTCAGCAGTTCTTTAAGTATTCTTTCGCCTTCCATTGTGTATTATAGTCATGTTAAGTCACCAAAATGCGAGAACTTGGAAGGTTCATCTTGATAAATATTTTTGCATTGTTTTGAAAAATTGAAAATGGCGCTTATAATTTTACGCATGCTCAGTCTCACAAAAACACAGGAACCCCAATCGTACTATTTTGTGAACTCCACAGGCAACTCAATTCATTTGTCGTCCCAAAAATATCAGAATAAAGAAATAAATCTACTTTTTGAATTTAATTTTCTCTCTTTTATTTATTCTTTGAAATTTTATAATATTTACAAATAGTTGAGAAATGTAAGTGTTTTTTATCTGAAGTACTCTTTAAGAATTCTAGCAACAAAATTAACAAGATTTTTGTGCATCTTGACGACAGACTCTAATGAGTCATCTGGCTGGTATCTCATTAAGATAGTGTGTAGATGGCCAAACACAACAGCATCTAGTTCTGTTGGCCTATAATAAAAAGGGAAAATATTTATTAATAAAAAACTACCTGGATAAAGCTCGAGACCAGAGGATCATTAAAAGCTTAATTAGATTATAATCTGGAGGGTACTCCCATATAAGAAGGGCGTGGATGTGTGTCATATCTTTTAGGAGTTATTATGTCACTCCCTCTTTTGTTGGTGAAAAAGAAGAAGCTATTTATAGTATGTGTGGTATCATTTAGCAGCAAGCGATCTGTGGCCAGCTCCAAACATTAAAAACTAGAGGACAGTTATTGGTCATATACTTTTAGTGTATGTTGCAATTAACTCAATGCTTTTTGTTTTAAGTGATTATTGTGTTTCAAAGTGGTATCTTTTAGGACTAAAATTAAACCAGGATCACGCCCAAACTCTCTTCGTTAGGGGTTAAATTTAGTTTTTTTTAGTGATTATCCCCACTCTTTTTACATGGGAGTACCCTCCCCCTCCCAGGGCTCAATTCTGATTTTTTTCTGACCCTCTTCACATTATGGAAATTATACCCCTTCAGGCTTATTGAGAAATGATGAAAGTACTTCATGAATAGTCCATATTCCATAACAAATAAGTAAAAGTTGTTTTTACTTACAAATCGTGAATAAAGTACTTGCGTCCTCCAAGCTTTTCTGCTAATGCTTGACATCCTTTCTTGAATTCTTCAATTACCTGGAGATATATCAAGATTTAGATAATGGAGAAGCTTAAAAGGGAAAAAATTGGTCCTGCCATTCTTAAAATGTATATTTTCAAAAGTGGAGTATAATATAGTCTCAAAAGATCTTCATGAAGATTTTACCTGGGTGAGTATCCATTCATTATCTTTAAAAATTAAAATGTGAGGTGAGGTAAATTAGAAGTAGAGTGGTTTTCATCAACCCATGAAATAAAGTAGTGTATAAAAACCAAACTACATAACTACCACTAATTTGTACTATATATACTGCAATGAAAATAGAACAACAAACATAATTGCACTATTTCGTATTTCTTAGTTGAAAAATAAATTTAGTACAGTTTCATGGATTAAGTGTGTCGGCACTTAATATCTATTACCTCCTCTTCTTTTTTAAGATGCCAGTTCATTGCTCTTAGTTGATTACGAACAGACATCTGTTTCTTGTAGCCGAGAATAATATTCAAAGGTGTAGGGTAAGGACTACCATACTTGTGTCGACTGCGAATGGCCCATTCTTTGTTGCACCATGACATATAAAGCTATGAGAATCCAAAAATACGATAAGGTCGAAAAGAGTATTACTCTCTTTAATTTCTTTTAGGAAGTAGTAGTTGAGTAACAATATCACTACAGTGATGGCGTGAGTTCAGGGACTATGTAATCAGTAGTGCTAAAGCAATAAAAGGTTCAAGTCCCCTTTTGACCCACTGTCTCCTAATTCCCGTTGAGATGGTAGTTGCACTGTATGCAAGAACTAAAAATAATGATTTTTCAATGGGCAGAGCGACTGGTCACATCAAACGTATTAACGTTACGAGTATAATAGTCAAGTGGACTGGCCTAAGCTAGGCTAGTGCCAATTTTAGCTAGACACTGTCTGTTGACTGGACATTACTTTCACCCCTGTAAGCATAAAGCAATTAAATCCTACCTCAGCAGGTAGAAAGCATTTTTCAACAAGTGATATGTATGCCATCATCTCTGCCTTTTCTTGTGATTTTAAATGTAATTCACTTGATGACATACCCTATGAAAAATATTAAGGAATTATATTGCAACAGTCAAAACTTTCCCTATTATATTACAGAAAAGTATATCATGTACTCTTCAAAATGATTTTGAAAATGAAGATAGAAAGAAAGAATGAATGAATGAATGAAAAAAGAAAGAAATAATGAATGAATGAATAAAAGAAAGAAAGAAAGAAAGAAAGAAAGAAGGAAAGGGTTTGAATGGAAAGAACAATTAAACAAATAAATAAAGCAACAAACAAACAAAAAACCAAACAAACAAGAGAACAAAGAAATTGAACAAAGCTGGATAAATTAGTAATCTATACATTAAAAAACAAACAGCTTTTTGTAAATAACTATAAATTTAAAACTCTGTTTCTATCTACCTTTTTTTGAATATATGATAATATCTCTTGAATACCAGCAGGTAATGCATTTCCAGCCCTCAGAAGTGGTACTTCACCTTTTATATCAAAATGAATAAATAACACATTCTTACTAAAAATGTACCTGATTAAGATCACACAAGAAAAGATAAATTCTAATATGAAAATATTTACCATTTGGAGACATGAATTCAGCATTCTTGGAATATTTTCGTGTAACTGGAAGATTACAAAACCTTAAAAAAGCCTGGAAAATAACAAAGAACAATTTCTGTGGGGTTAAAAAACCAATAAAAAAATCAACAAAATGTTGCTTACTACCACAATAGTAATATTGTTTAGTTCCAGAAATTATCCATATCTCCCCCTCCCCCCCCCCCCCCTCCTCAACAGAGGAATTTGGAATTGGGGTGGGGTGGGAGGTCAGAGAAAGAACAAAATTACAGAGTTCATATGTCAAAAAATTGGAATTACCAGGAAGGCAGTTTAAAAAAATTCCTCTCTCAGGAGGGGAAGGGGTATGGATAATTTCTGGATCTACACATTAACTATTACTACCACATATTTCAAAACTTTACCTCAACACTTTGACATTTTGCAGCATCAGAAAGAAGAACAATACCTTCAAAAGAAAAAAAATTATTAAAGTACAGTTAAAAAAATAAAGATAGCAACATTTTGGAGTCTATTCATTGGATATCGGGCTAATATTTCTTCATTTTTAACCATGTGATATTTTCATTTTATGTAACTTCCTAAGAATTTACCGAGAAAGGAATAAATGAGAAAATAAAATCTGAATATATAGCTTGAGCCATCAAGGAAAATATCAGGAATAAAAATATACTGAGTTATCAGAAGATGTAAACAAATGACAGGAAATTAGAGAATAAATTATGTTTGACTTTAATCAATAAAACAGAACAGAACAGATATGAAGGAAATACAGTAAAATAATACATATTTGGAGTTTGCTTTGACATACCCTGTGAGCAGAGTCTCCTTTTACCTCCTCTATAGGTGAGAGAGGTAAAAGGAGATTCTGCTCACAGGGTACCTTTGACATTGAGGTTCAATTTTTTTTAAAATTACCTGACAGGAAACAAAAATCACTTAGAGTTAGAGGGAGGTTCCAAATATTGAGGTTTCAAGTTACCAAAGGTAAAATTACAATAAATGTGTAACATAAATCCAGGGGAAATCAATGTTGGTTCGAGTTAGTGGGAACTTTGAGTTACACTGAGGGTTGAAGTTATCAGGATTCTACTGTACTGAAGGAAATTACAAATGAAATGCAATATGCAAAAATATATATAACTTGTAAAATAGGAATAAAATGAAAGTAGATTCCCATAATACTTGTAGCTCACTTTTGTCAGGTTGATAAAGTTCAACGAACTCTGGCCAACCACCCTCGTCTTCTGTTCCTCAATGAAAAAATAATTGTCATTCAAAATAGGTTATTTGATCAAACTACCATTAAGTCATCCCAAATGTTAAGTAATTTTAAACTATAGCCGAAACCCTAAACAACACATACTTAGAATGAAAATGGATATCATTTTTGGATAATTGGATTATTATTAGGGGTACCCTGGATATCAAAAAACATAACATTATGGTATTAAGTTCCACTCCAAGTCCAAAAGATCACTAAAGCCTAATAAGATGGAACAAAGTGCAATCATGAAAGAATATATCCTTGTCTTATCTCTTCCTTGCTGGGATGGAGAAAGGGAGCGTTGCAAAGGCAATAGTAAGCATCATTTAACACAAGAATCATGTAAAAGGTCATGTCTCTAGCCAGTAACAAATCCCACTGTGTGTAACATATATTTTTCAAACTCATTTTCAAGGGTTATGACTGTTGCATTTTCCAAAACATGGGCTTTTGTGTAGCCTACATCAAGCTATCGCTCCAGCCCCTCCTCCCTCATCCCCCACTACACACAAACACACTTGTCCAATATTTTTCTAAATTTCAAATGGCCTAAAATAACAGCCTACCCACCCTATTCCAGCTATCCTTATAAAGTCAGTTTCATGTATCTGCATATGATTTGCATGTTAAATCCAAAAGTGTCA
The DNA here is from genome assembly GCF_009602425.1 of Actinia tenebrosa. Next base: position 45,334 of record NW_022258581.1, on the reverse strand, counting down.
TCTTGTACTGTTGTCACTCTATTGTCTACAACTAGTCCCCCTTCTTTCCTACCTTTCCCCGACACCATTGCACGCACACATGAACTGAAAATCATGCTCCTATGTTCTTATTCATTAGCTGAAACCTTCTTGCATCAACTTTTAACCTCTAGGCTGCATGCATCAATTCCCCTTCATTACTCCATTATAAAAGCTCGAGACTAAAAGTCCAGCTTAACTTACAACCCGTCAATATAAACTGTCAATAACCAACTCTTGATAACCCCCAGAAATTTCCGTCCACATTGGATCACAAGCTCATCACGTGAAAAAATACTTGCCAACAACTCAACCTTATCGTAAATATTTTGAGGCTTTTAGCGTCATGCAGTAAGATAAACCTCCAATAAATACATTAATGGATTTACAATAAATGAATATAGAGCGTAAATGGTTAGTTAAGTTGGGGTTTTCTTACCTAAAGCTGATATAACTGCTTCCATCATTGGACCTCTAACAGTGGCCATTACGTTCCGGTATTGATCAAGAAGCCTTAGAGGCCTGGGAACTAGCCCGCCCCTTCCATAAAATCTTACATATAAAAAGAATATTAAAAATAATTCTTAAATTTTCTCAAGTTGAAGTAATTTCTAGAAATAATAGTCATTTTATTTTTAGTTTTATTCATTGATGAATTTTGTTAAAAAATAAGAATATTGAATTTTGGGGGAGGGTGATGGTTGTCCGAGAGGAGCCTGGTGCATAGGAAGGCCGAAGGTTGGGTTCAAAGTCCGTTGGTTTCATGTTTCTGTGTCAAAACTTACATACTCCCGATCTACTCTACTTAAATTACAGATCCACGCTCTAACTCAAACAATAACATACATGCTGGCTTTACTTTCACATTACAACACACTGGTGGTTCGTTTGGGTGCCAATGAGCTCGAATACTGGGAATATATCTGACCAAGATGTCGAAAATTGTCCGCCCTCTCAACAATTATCATGCACCAACAACACTAACGGCCCCTCCATCTCGAATCCTCCGTCGGTCAAACGAAACAGTTACATGAAACGAGGTGGAAGACGAAGGAGGTGGTGGTATTTTAATCGGTAAGTCAATGCTATCGATTTTGTGTCGTTAAGATGTTTTCTTTTTTGTGGAGAGTGATTTTTTGAAAAACGGCGCGTCCAGGGCGCTTGCAAGCGATTGTGATTTGAACCACATTAAATGTGTTCATGCGTTGAAACATTGAAAAAATATCAAGCAAATTTGCCTTAGTTTTAATAATAAACACTAAATATATATATATATATATACCAGGCTTCTTAATAGAAGCAAAATAACGATGGTCTTCAATGATTCGGATTCTGAGCTTTTACTTTAATTTTTTTTTTTTCGGTTTCGCATTTGTGCCTTTTGAAGAAGCTTACTAACAATATTAAATTAAAGTGCATGTTTTGTATATCTTAATCATCTTGTCCTTCAGATCTTTTTGAGATCTAAAATAATATTTAGACTTATTTTTCTAACTATATTCTGGAATATATTTCCCTTATTACTTTAATGCAGAATTATTTTTTGAATATCACTTTTTCTGGTTCCTTCTATAAGCTACCATCTTCTAGTACGTGCTCAGAAACCATTTTACCAACCATAAATTTATTCATTTATTTTATTGTTTCTTACAACTTTCTTTTATTATTACGAGCATCCTTTTCTTTCTTAACTTTCTTTGTTTGCATCTATAGATTCTTTTGCTTTTTGTGGTACATCGTTATCATTACCGGTGAATGTGTCCACATTTCTATACTTTATACGTAGGCTTTACTTCCGGAAATTTTTACCATGCGTTCTCTTGGAATTTTGAAATAATTAAAGTATTGTCTTTACGGACACCTCCTTTATGAATCATGATCTAAAATAGGAAAAAAAAATATCCCCTTCTTGAATAATTGTTTTCACTTTCGAGTCGATGTTTACCGTCTCGAATGTCGCAGGAAGAAAAGTCTGGAATATTAAATATATCGTTACACAAGAACGAGTACTTTGTGTAACCACGTTTGAATAATTAATTCGTAATCCCTAAGGATTTTACGAATATAGGGGTGGTTTTAGACTTGAAGCCGGGATGGAACTGTATTTTTAGCTCAATCCTGCTTCAATTAGTAAATCTTATCATTAGAACTTTGATCAAAATATTTAAAAATAGATTCATAAGACTTACGTGAACGTTATGATAACAGAGTCGTAGAACACAATGCTCGTAAAAACAAAACATATTATTCTAAGATTTATTCAACTTCACAAACGCATGAGTAATTCTTTGCAATATTGATTGAGGACTATGTCCTAACGGTGACTCAAAGTCTAAGATTTTGGCAAATTTCCCCATCTATTTATAATATTTGAATACACCAGAAGCTATAATTAACAGATTTCTAGAGATTATGGCTTTTTAATGTCAACAATATATATTTAAATATTAGTCATGCAAGCCAAGTAAAACTCTATTTTGATTTTTCCCACATGTCTGAATTTTCTTTCTAATTTGAATATAGAATTTAAACTTCATTTTGATTTCCATGACAGGGCAGAAAAACGGGTTCTACTTTCGACTTTTATGCGTTAATAAGCTTTATATTTCATAAACAGACTCTTTTGGGGCTGATTAACAAAATACCAAAATTTGGGGAAATTTAAGGGATGCGTATTTGAGATATAACACCCTGAACGTTGGGAGAGATGATATTTTGATCAGCACAAAAACTAACATTTTCTCTGATACCTCAAAGTAGAATTGCTTGAGGTTAGCAGGATTTTGTAAAAAGTGTAAAGCACAAGAGACACAAATGAAACACTAAATGTTTTTTAGCATGAATGAGAGATTTTTAAAAAAATTGCAAAAGTAGCAGCCTTGTCGTTCTGCTCTGTCAATTTCCATACATTATATTGTGTTGTTGGTTAGTATGTTTAGTAATCTGTTGAGGGACCTAATTTGTTATATCTATTTTTAATATATTTTATAGCTGTACAACAACATTAATAACTAAATAATTGGACTTAAATCTGTTTCAGGGGCTTGCAACCGATTTCGGAATTGGCAGAAATCAAAGATGATGCTGTCAAATGCGAAAATCATGATGTTTTGCCCACCATCATGGATGATTCCTGTGTCATTAATAACTATTCACATACCAACACTACAATCATTAGTAGTGACTCCACACAGAATAAAGAAAGCTACAGTGCATGTTTAAAACTCATTGAGAAATTTCAAGAAGTTGTGATGGACAGTGCTGTTCGGGTCATTCAAGCTGCTTTTAAGAGGTTCCGGGAAAGAAGGCGTTTCTTGAGGATAAAAAGGGCTGTAATGGTTATACAAAGGAACTTGAGGAAATGGCTTGAAACGAAGCATCCGTGCATAAGACCTACAGATTTTGAAAGGCAGTCATCAGATGGCTCAAAATCTGATGAATACAGGGAAACTATAGAAAATGAATCTGAGGGTTGTGTTACAGAAGAGGAGGACAAACAACTGAACTGTAATAAATCTGAAAAATGTCAAGAAAATAATAATACAAATGGGAATGAGAGTTCAGTAAAAAATAGTTCTGTGTATAAGCATCAAGAAAATACATGTACATCAGATGCAGGGAATGTTAATGCAGGAGTAGAGCTCAATAAGGCTATAATCAATGTGGAACCAAACTGTTTATCACAACGTGAAGAGGAAACAATAGAGTCTAGCACTGCACAAGTTAAAAAGTTGGTCACTATGTCAACTGAACATGAACACGAAATAGTCAGAGATGTGAAGTCATTGCTGGAAGAATTATTGGTAAAAGTTATTAGTAATATTCCAGATTCAGATGGAAAACAAAATCAGTCAGCAAAATCGAAGGACTCTATGACACCGGTTAATACCACAGATATTATCTTATGTTCTTCAATCAGGTTGACACAAAATGATGAAACACAAGAAAACTTATTGGATAAAGCAAATATTAATGTGGAGCAAGATGATTTGAATTGTGAAAATGAGAACCAGAGCAAAACAACAGCAGGTGATGACATGGGAGATTGTGTGGAACACATGCCAAATGTGACTAAAATTCTACCAGACTCTTTAAAAGAAATCTGTCAGAAATTTTTAGATGTGTCAGAAACATCAAACCCACACAATATGGAAGATAATGAAAGTTAGTATTTGGAAAATCCGGTAAAAAATAGATTAATAGTCATCTAAAAATGACAAATGCTCATATTTTTTGTAATTTTCTAAAGTAGTATACTTTAGAACAATAGCCAAGTGCTATTAGAGTTCTGCTTTTATCTAATCTATACTGATTACTTTTAGACATTGTACGGTAGGGAAAGAATACAGTATACTGATCCCAAAATTTTGTATAATTTTTTAATATTATAGTTACTAAGCTGCCGGCAGAATATCTAGCCTCGGGTTTTGCTCAGGGCAGAAAAACATATTATTCAACGTCCTCCATTCATCCTGTCAGACGGAAAACATAACCACAGCTAGCAGTGCAGTAATATGCTGTTGCTATTGATTAGTTAAATAGCAAAAATATAAATATTTTTTTCGTTCCTATAAAGGAACTACAAATGGTTACTTTGAAAGTGAAACCATTTAAACCAAATATTATAAAAGTAACCAGGGTTTGGTAAAAATAATTTTTTATGCCAGGGAACAAGAGGATTGTTGACAGCTGGAAAATAAAATAAAGAGAATGTAAGAATGTTCAGTTATGATTTGTTACGTTGTCCCAACATTGTGACAAATACGACTGTTCATTCAGAATTAAATACTTTGGAAACGAATATAATGAATGAAATGTTAATTTATTTATGCTACTTAAAAACAATTTTTTAATTAAAATATATCACATGTATATTGCAAATGTTTTTTTTTTGTGTGCGTGTGTATCAAAATAAATTCAGTGGGGTTATTTCACAGCGCAATCTAACCCATTACTCTTAATCCAGGCAAGCTGAGCTGCAGATTGTCACGTCCTTCAGAAGCTGTCAATTCCATCGAATCAATAACTCTTAAGATAAAAAACTGCCTATTTATATAGAGAAAAAAATAACAAAGCGTTTTTTTTCTTTTTCATGAAAATTCAACGTGATCAAAAGTGTCAGCGTGGGTGGAGTTCTGACAGAGTTGATACAATGTTGGCACGTGTACGGGGGTATTGTATTAATTCTGCCATTCATCTTTGTCAGCTCCTTAAGCTTAGGGTCATGCTTCTAGAATGGCGACTTGTCATCTATTAACGTCATTCACTTTCCCTTGCGAAATGTCTGCAGTGTTTTAAAAGAATATACTTCGGTTGGATATTACATTCATAATAATGAATATGCAGTCAAATCCGCCATTAATTAGACCACTTATAGTGTTAAATGAATATGTTTTTCACCCTCGTAACTCTTCGGAAACGAGACAATTCCTAATTCCACTGAGCGGGAAAACACCTCTCATCTATTTCCAGATTTTTTTCAAGTTGAATTTAAGTTGAATTTAAGGTTTTGGCTGACAGAGCTTGGACTCAGTGCTAGTGCACTGAGTGGGCTAGTTAACGCATTCCAGTTCAAACTGCGCAAATACTGGGGTCAAGTAGCCGACACTAAAAACGTCTGCACAGCAGGCTAGGGTCAAGTTGGTCAAGTCCATCAAACTACGCATGAAAACTGTTGAAAGCTTACCTTGGAATAGTCACGCATTAGAGTGATGGAGCTGGAAAATGTAATAGAACACTTCTATCCACAAGGACTTTGGATTTCGGTAAAATGGGTATACGCTTCAAATACCCGCCCCTCTCGGAGCAAAGAGGACGTCGAATCCCTTGGAATTGCCCGGGATGATATGTGTATGTCCAAGACCCAAATGCAGGGGCGGATCCAGGGGGTGCAAAGGGGGGCTGTAGTCCCCCCTTTCAGGACGTTCGTTATGTTTCTTGAAGTGGAATAGAAAGCATATTTTAAAATATTTTTTGCAAGTTTTGTAATATCACTCAAAATTCGATTAATCCCCTCATATTTTTGACTGGATTTGCCCCTGAAATGGTTTGAAATCCCCATTGCAGAAGACATTTTAAGAGATTTTGATAAGTGAATTACTGAGAAAATCGGGTAATTCGATGATGATGATCGATGATGATGATTAATGAGCAAAAACCGATTTTTTGTGTGTGAAAAAATACTAGGTTTTTTTATTTAGGGTATTCTGCCAACATCTGCAGTATTTCATGACCTTTTACCTCTTGTTTCCTCTCATTCTGTCAAAGATTTTGGCCCAAAAACTACTTTATTGACGTATTATATATCTATTATTTGTGTAAAAATATATGGGCTCCCATAGTGTCTATCTCAACTCTTCTAACCCCAGTTTACATATTGAAAAATCTTTGATAATTTACAATTTAAAACTTGAAGATTCCTGGAAACTTCGGCGTAACGGTACTCACTATACATTTATACACTTGTACACTGTTAGGCCACTGATAAACATGTACATGTAAGCTTATTTAAGTCTTCTAAATAAATTTTCTGAAAAGAAAAAAAATGCCAGCAAGTTATATTAGCAGAGATTGGACTTGTTGTCTGTTTGCTACCGATATGTCGTAGCCATGGTAACGTTCTTGTGGTTATTTAGATACTCCTTTTCCGAGTCTTACTTTTCGACTCATTTGAATAGTTTTATTTATTCGCTGGTGGGGCTAACATCTAGCCAAGTCTTGAAGATCTTGCTCCAGCTGAAAAATAAATAAATAAGAAATTTATCATTAAGATAATGCCACAAAAGTAATACCATCAAAGTCAGGAAAGTCGCAATACAAAGGATCGTAGTTCAATAGAGCTTTTAAACTTCTGTTTAAAGTTTTCATTCTCTTCATTCTCTCGATTCTTTGTTAGAAGTGTATCCACATTCATGTGTCTTCTCATGCACTACTGTTAAACGCAAAGAAATCGTGATACTGGAATGAAGCGTGATCTGAAATGGGGAAACATTACGCCCAAGCTGAATGGCTCTATTTTTTTTCTAAGATTGTAATGATTCTATTCCCAATTTCAACTTGACATTTCATTCTTCCTTAGGACTTTAAAAAGGCGAACAGTAAAGATTATCTGAAAGACACATGTATATCACCAAAGCACGGAATCAAATTTGATATTCGATCGATCAAAAAGCGCGCAAATTTAAATTCACTTGAAGTGCAAAACCACTAAATATAGCATGAATTTGATAAAAGTTTCACTGGCGTAGCAAAGCGTGTGACTGTTTCAACAATACTGTGAGCACTAGAATATGTTTGACAAATGTACGTGTTGACCCCCGCCCCGTTTCGTGACTCCGTGCAGCGTGGTTTGTTGAAGACACGTACAGAAACACTTTATCAATTTGCGCAACCGTAACCAATCATATATCATGAAATCATAAATGACCCTATAGGTCAATCTTACACGGTACAATCTTTCTTCACAACTGTCTCGCGCAACATGCTGACGACACGAATTACTTAGTGTAAATTGACCTTATAACGACTGTAAATAGCAACTAAAATTTGTCATATATAAACATGATGCGCTCCACATTTATTAGCGGGAAAGATCGTACGGCGTTTAAACCAGCCTTATAATTCGCCACTATAATAACACGGCACGTTCGTACGTACAGTACGTTTTTCACAGACATACGAAACCTTCTCTAAGGGGACTGCACCATAACGGTCACGGCATGGCAAACTGGTCCGTACTTTGTGTTGAATTACTAAAATACATGCATGCATTTTCTGGCCGTGAAAATAAAAGAAAGACTTTGTGAAAATATCTCCAATCTTAACTTTATGCGCTGCAAGATTCCAAAAGGTTTTCTCGTTCATCAAAAGAGGTCTGTTTTACTGTTCAGTGTGTTTCTGGTTTAGTCTAGTGCGTGTTAGCGCGTGATTGCATGACTACGTGAATCTTCCGCGTGTTGGCAACGCCCTTCCGAAGAGCTAGTACTCCACCCCTGAGTTGTTTGTTCGCTCGGTTTAGTTGTTTTTGTTTTCTTTATGTTGTTGTTGTTGCTGCTTTTTGATGGTTTTTTGTGTGTTTTTTATTTTGCTGTTTTTGTTGTTGTAACGTTGCTCCTTGGTTTTTAATGTGTTTTGAATGTTTTCTTTCTTGTTTTGTTTCTATATGTTTGTTCATTCCTTTCTTTCTTTTTTCCTTCCTTAATTCTTGCTCGTTTCCTTCCCATATCCATCTATCTTTCTTTCTTTCATGGAAGGGGAATTAAGATAGTTTCCTATGACTAATAAGTTGTAGAAAACCGGCCCAAAATGATAGTTTGCTTCTCAGATTGAACATTATGGACTATCCCCTGCTGCCAGTCAGTATATTTCAGATTAGCTTGATCATTACCGTGGTCAAATCACATCAAATCTTGTCAGCCTTATTTGAAAGTCAAACACCTTGTTCATCATATCCAATTTACCAGATATTTCCCCACTAAAATGTGCCATTCAATTGACACAAAAAGCAAACATTTAATCACCCTGTCTAGCTAGCCACCAAATAAAAAGACATGCTGTACATTGCGCCTTACCTTCACAAATTATCCTTTTAAAGTTTTCCACTTGCGATATTAAAACATCAAAGCTCGGTATCAAGTAAACATCTCGTGAATTCGTGGCTACACTACGCAGTTCATTGGCAGATACATTCCCAACTCCAATCACAATAACCCTGACCCCTGCATTCCTCAAGGGCTGAGCTGCTTGAGATAAAGGTACTGAGTTGTAGGTCAGGGTTTGTTTTCCATTCACCAACAGAACAAAAACTTTCAAAACTCGAGGACTCTGCGGAGGCACCTGGAACATGAGGTTTGCGGTTTCTAACGCTTTGTCGATCCTTCTGCGCTGACTGTAATAAGGCAATCGGTCCACGAGGTTCGTAAAAGACAAAACGTCACGATGATGTAACATCCTAATCTCTACCATAGATGTATCTCCATAGATCAATACACCAACCCGACTGCCATCTGGCCTTAATCCCACGTGCGTCGCGATTTGTTTGACGAAATATTTTTCCTTGAGGTAATTTTTTATTCCCAGTGCAGAAGACGAATCCATGGCGAAGCCTAAGTCCATTACGTTGGGGCACGATATTTGCGAGCCTATATTTCCTAAAAGAAAGAATCTAAACTGAATGAGGTTTCTGCTTCGGTGGATAAAGTGTATGTACGTTTTCTTCTCATCTGCGAGCGTTAGGGTAATATGCACTATAGTGCTTCTGCGGTTCCTTTCGCTCCTGCGTCAAGACCCTCCTAAAATATTAACTTCAAATACTCCACTCCAACAGCAGCAAAAAAAGAAAAAAGAAATGAAAACCTCCAAAAGGCCAAACCCTCAAAATGAACTTAATGAACAAACGAAACGTCGTTTTTTTCTCGTCCACCAAACATTTGAAATGGTTGTATCAGCCAATCATAAAACAATAGCTTGCAGCAGCATTCGTGCAATTCGGCCTCCTGGAACCAGAGTGTGACTCGCAAATTGATGCTTCAGCAAACAAGGTCTAGGTTTCCGAGGTCATACAAGTGAACAGCATATTTACCTGGATTGAAGGTTGGAAACGACCCACGAACACCATTACATGTCAGTAACGCAATTTCATTGGCTCTCCTCAGAAGTTCGTCATAGTCTCGTACTATAACCACGTGGTTGTTTGAATTGACCAATAGTCGTAGGTTGTCACTATCTTGATCGTTTCCTATTCCAACAGCGATGATCTTAACACCAGCTCGACGCAAAGCCTCTGAGGCCTGACGAAGCTCTACGTCAGGGTTTTGTACTTGCAACCCATCGGTTATTAGAATGGCAATTTTAGGTAGCCCCCAGCGCGAGCCACCACTAACTGTGTATAGGTCGTTCGTTGCTTGCTTCAACGCCTCCTCAATGCGACTCTGTCCCCTCGTGTAAGGAATCGTTGCTACAGCTCTCGTGATTTGATCCATTAAGTTGAATTCCCCAAATCGAAGTCTGACTACAGCGAAACTACTATAGGTGATGACACCGATATGAGTTGACGAAGGCCCCACATTGAAGGATGAACTTACGGAAGTTACGAATTGACGCTGTTTGTTGAATCCTACAGCACCCACACTACCCGAGGCGTCTAGTATGAAGCCCAAATCTGATGTACCGAGGCAGCGTGCTCTGGTTTCTACGGAAAAAGAAGAAGAAGAAGAAGAAGAAAGGACGTTAAGAAGAAATAAAAAAGACAGCATTATTAGTACGAAAAGGATAGCACTGAAAGGAAAAGTAAGAGAAACAGCGAGGAAAAGGTGTGATATAAGGCGAGTATAATGATGAAGTTGTCGTTGATGATGATAATGCATAAGGAAAAAGATAAAGTAAATTTGAGAAAAATTAATTTGATTCTGATAAGAACGAAGAAGAATAAAAGCGAACAGTTGACTAACGATTAAAACGGTCTTTTCCGTGCTCTATTCAGTAATACAGCACGCAGAAGTGACGTAAGCACAAAAGAAGCGTGAAGAAAAACAAGTGTTTTCGGCGCTTCCATAGCGATTCACCTCACTGAACGAAGCACTATAAAAACTGTTTTAATTGTTGATTAGAAAGAAAAAATCCTCTGTAATTTTCCATGCTATTTTCCACGGGTTTTCTTGCAATCTTTGCAAAGTTTGCTAAGCGAGGATAGCGTCGGCAAACATGCTTCGTTCACTAATAAACACAGTTCTTGACTAATAAAATCGCGCATACTGTCTAAGCTATATAATATAATGAAGTAAATATAATATAATAACAAGGGGAAAAAACAAGAAAAATAAACGACAAGAAAGATAAATGAAACCCACTTGGTAGATATTCTGAACACGATGATTGTATGATTTGACGGCTACGCGCCAGAAGATCATCAAAGTCACGCACAAGGAAAACATCCTTTTCATCGTCTGCTACCACATTCAGTTCATTTCGATTCACTTGTTGTCCAATGCCAATCACGAACACCTTTACGTTGGCAATCCTTAACGGCAGAACAGTCTGATATAGTGGTACCGTGTCAAACTCTCTTGTTAGTGGCTTGTTTATTAAGACAATGAGGATTCTTGGAATACCAAATGTTACAACACCTATTGATACCAAAAATATAATTAAGTAAAAAAAATGATATGAAGGCACAAGACATAGACTCTCATTATACAACGGTGAACCAGTTGCTCTTGTGTTGTTTTTTTTTTTCTGTAAAGTAAAGACTTTTTTCTGGATGTCCTGTAGACATTTCAAATCAAGTGTTATTCCCTAGAGTATTATTCTTTTGTTTAACGGTTGCGTATGAGAAGATACATGAATGTTAATACAAATAAGAAAGAAAATATCATTATCAAGAGAATGACACGTGGTCAACAAAATATTATCACTACAAATTGTTTGTTGCTTGCACTTTGTACAATAACAACATTTGTTAGAGCAATTCTTGGGGAGCATGTTACGTCATATTGGTTGACGATAACAAGGCATTCCTCATTAGCTTTTCTTGTTAGGTCAACCAACATGGCGGTTGTTTCATTGTTATTTATATCTCAAGGGATATTGAGTCATGTTGTTGCACTCCAAGAATAAATAGGAGCAACCTCCGCTCTGCATCATAAAATGCAGCAATGTTGCGTGAGACGTTAAATGCTTTTGCAAGGCTTTATATATTTGGGCCAGCCAGTAAAGCATGCGAGCTATAAAAACTCTTACCACTTGAAGGGAAGAATCGCAGCGACGCAAGCTTCAGTGCTTTATCGAATCTCGATGTTCCTCTCGTATAAATCACTCTATCGACTGCTCGTTCGAAGCTGGCTTGGTCGGTATGTTCGCCCATTTTTGCGTACACCTGGGCACTATCACTATATCCAATGATTCCCGCTCGCGTTCCCGTGGTAGAAAGTCCATAAGAGGAGGCCACACGCTTCACGAAATCCTTTTGTTTTTTGAAGTTCTCTTGGCCGACACTTCGAGAATCCACCATCAGAATTCCAACCATGGCGTTGAGATTTTGGCAATCTGAAGTTGTTGGTATTGGAACTGAAAAAGGAAAAAGATACTTATGATACTAGTAACAAAAGAATAAAATCAATCCCACGTCTATGGATCGAGTGTATACAAGAGTGGATTTAAGTTTAAGGTGGAGCGCTAAGTGTTAACGCTAACATTACCTACCCGCACAAGGCGTAGTAGAGCACAGACGGGATTCCTGTCTTATACCATAACAGTCTCGACCACCATTGGATGGTGAAGGGTTAGAGCATGTGCGCAACCTCGACTGTACGCCGCCGCCACATGTCCGGGAGCACTGAGCCCAGTCACTCCATGGTGACCATTGTCCGTCGATTCTGGCTGTACGTGATAATAATAATAATACAGAATGAAATTGTTTAAGAACCAGAACCTTTATTTATAGTATAATACTTACAGCGCAACGTCCAAAAGTTTGACCATATGAAATAAATTTGCATATTTTTATGCCCTGGCTTTTGTACGTTAAACCGACATCTTTTGAAGCAAAGCTGGCCCGTGCATAGAAGTATGCAAATACTTTTGCGCTGTAAGATACAAGGGGACCTTTTTTAACGACCTATGTTCACTAAAACTCTCATATCTCACTTACTACTCATCTGATGACTATAAAAGTATACATAGAACGTTTCGAAAAAGAACGGGAAAAAACAAGAAAACTCACACTCTGACAAAAATGATATGATTGATCAAAAATATTCTGCATGGTTGAAATCTGTTTACTCAGCGTGGAGAAAATACACACTTTAATAGTCATTAGATGAGTAGTTGATGTCATGTGGTGTACTGTAAGTTAGCACTGGAACACTAACTGGATGGTACAAAACCATGTGTTTGCTGTAAGGCTTAAGGTAAGCCATTTTAGTGCAAAGCCATCTATATGTCATGGCAATGGAACGCATCTGCATGGTACGAAAGCATGTGTTTTTTGTAAGACTTAAGGTAAGCCATTCTAGTGTAAAGGCATTTATATGTCATTGCACTGGAACACTAACTGCATGGTACAAAAGCATGTGTTCGCCGTAAGGCGTAAGGTAAGCCATTCAGTGTAAAGCCATTTACAAGTCCTGGCAATGGAACACATCTGTATGGTACAAAACCATGTGTTCGCTGTAAGGCGTAAGGTAAGCCATTCAGTGTAAAGCCATTAACTTGCCATGGCACTGGAACACCAACTGCATGGTACGAAACCATGTGTTTGTTGTAAGGCTTAAGGTAAGCCATTCTAGAGTAAAGGCTTCATGGCTTCCTGTTCTATGCATGCGTCGATAGTCATGGAAACTTTTCACTTGTACGGAAATTATTCTTATAGAAATCCCTTAGAAAGTTACAAAATGCCGCAACATATAGGAACGTTAAATACAAAATCCCACGTCGTGAGATTTACTCCAAAAACGAATCACCGTACAAATTTGTAGCGTCCAGGAAATCGATAGAAAAGAAGATCTATAGGAAATTCACCTGGACAAGGATTAGCAGCACAGAGCCGAGATTCCTGAGCCCTTCCATAACAGTCTCGTCCTCCATTGGATGGCGGAGGATTAGAGCAGTCACGATACCGGATCTGAGAACCTCCGCCACATGTACGAGAACATTGGCGCCAGTCATTCCATTGAGACCAACCTCCATCGACTCTCCTACCTGAAAACAAGAAAAAGTTTCGTTTTACTGGAGGAGTAATGTTGGTACTAATATGGTATTGAGCATCGGGGAAACAGACAAATTCTAGTTTCTTTCTTACTCGTTATGCAGGCTCGTTGGTAGCATGCTCGTCGTTCTTCGCTCGGTCCAGAACATCGATATCCACCATTAGATGGGTAAGGATTGTCACACCTTCTCTGTCTGGTTACAACTCCTGTGCCACACGTCACGCTGCAACGAGACCATCTTGACCAGTCAGACCAACCGCCATCGACTAGAATGGTAAGGTATACAAAATGTTGTGTCGGTTGTCATGCTAATACAGTTAACATACATCCCTTCCAAAGAAAATAAAAGGACAATTAAATGCCACCATAGGCCTTTTGTGAGTTCGATATACCCATTGCATTGTGGTCTAGATTTGGTACAATCAACACCATATAAGGCATGATGAACAAAAGATGTTTGTAACGAAGCTAGATCATAATGCGCCACATGTTCACCTTATCAGAAAAGGTCTATGTTGGTTGACCTGCTGAACCTCAGTAGTCCATTGTTTCAACATGGCGGCTATCACGTCATATTGAACCCAAGAATACTCAAGATTTTGCTGTATAATTAAATCAACTGCTTAATGCGGAGACCTTGTTGACACAGACACTTTGTCTGGTCCATCAAATTATATAGGTGGCGCAAATACTTTCTAATGAGAATAAAAGGACGAAAGACATGGCCGCCATGTTGGTTAACATAACAAATAATTCAAGAGGTCATTACCCCTTAGATTTCCTATACAAGCTCGTTGGTAGCATGCTCGTCTTTCTTCGCTCGGTCCAGAACATCGATATCCACCATTAGATGGGTAAGGATTGTCACACCTTCTTTGTCTACTTTCGACTCCTGTGCCACAAGTCACGCTGCAACGAGACCATCTTGACCAATCAGACCAACCTCCATCGACTAGAATGGTAAGGTATACAAATGTATGATATTAATTGCGATGCTAATTAACAGGCAACAAGTATCTCTTCAAAAGAGAATAAAAGGAGAGAGAGGAAATGCCGTCATGTTGGCTGACCTAGACCTAGTCTATTGCTTGAATAAAACAACATGGCGGCTATGACGTCACATGCAAGACATGCAACCCAAGAATGCACGTGATTTCACTGTATGCTTAAATAAACCTGCTTGATACGGAGACCCTGGTATAACTAACACTTCTGGTCATCCAGCTCCCTATAGGTGGTGCGCACACTTTCTAATGAGTATAAAAGGACCGAAAGACATGGCCGCCATGTTGGTTAACATAACAAACAATTCAAAAGGTCATTACCCCTAAGATTTCCTATGCAGGCTCGTTGATAGCATGCTCGTCGTTCTTCGCTCGGTCCAGAACATCGATATCCACCATTAGATGGGTAAGGATTGTCACACCTTCTCTGTCTGGTTTCGACTCCTGTGCCACACGTCACGCTGCAACGAGACCATCTTGACCAATCAGACCAACCTCCATTGACTGCAATGGTAAGGTAAATAATCATAATGAATATCGATAATTTTATTCTAGAGCGCATTACATGAAGATATCAAACGCTCTCTCAATAAACATGCAGGAATAATGAGGGGGGAAATCTTGAAAAGACTAACCCCGCCCCATGCTCTCCTGAAATATGAAGCGTGATTAAGTAAATATACATCTTGTATGATACAAATTATTTATGAATGAAAATATGCAGCAATCATGAAAAAATCATGGCGGCTATGACTTCACATGCAAAAATCATAGCGGCTATGACGTCACATGTAAAACAAGTTCTTACCCCTTAGATTTCCTGTGCAGGCCCGTTCATAGCAGGAACGTTCTTCTTCACTCTGTCCAGAACAAGGATATCCACCATTTGAAGGGTAAGGATTGTCGCAATTCCTTTTTCTGTTTTGTACCCCGCTCCCACAAGACACGCTGCAAGTTGTCCAGCCCGACCATTCAGACCAGTCGCCATTCACTAGAATGAATACAATTAGAAATTAATATTGTTTTTGCATTAATTACTACTGTTTTTCATTGCTACGCGTTGATCCAGACAACAATCGCAACAGGGAAATACACTGCCGTCAATCAAAGTATGTAAAGATACCGAGCAATGTATTTGATTGACGGTTTGTATAGCCCGATTTCCCTGCCGTGAGTGTTGACGTCTCGGTCAGCGCGTAGCAATGGAAACAGTAGTAATAGATGCGCACAAGTGCTCTGCACTATTTCTCTACGTGGACCACCATCATATGTAACTAGATTTGGTTTATTCCTGTGAATCGAGGGTTTTCGCCGGGCTTCCGGTTTTCCTCCCTCATTAAAAGTTAACTTCTACATTCCGTTAATTGCACGGATTAAGAAAAAGGTACTGGCCACAATGAACCAATAACATGAACATCACATGAGCCGAACATATTGACATAAATAAAGCCTAAGATTCCCTCTAAAATGTTCGGGATGGAAATTTAGTATAAAACCATTTATACACTAACCTCGTGGTCTACTTGCGCCGTCGCACGTTCTCTGCGCGATATCATACGCCTTCTTCAAAAGATCATCAAAATCAGATACAGTATAAACATCACTACTTCTCTCCACCATTTGCCTCAGTTCATTAGGATCCGCATGACCTCCAACGCCAACAGCTATTATCTGTACGCCCTTCCTACGCAGGGGAAGAACTGCTTGACCCAGAGGAATAGCATCTGGATCTTTAGTCTGTACACCGTCAGTAAGAATCACAATCACCTTAGGAAAACCAGGTCGCGTCCCTTTGCCTGGCGCGAATACTTTATCGGCGGCCGCAGCAAGTGCTTTATCGATTCGTGTTTGTCCTAAGGTATATCGAATCTGATCGACTTCCAAACGAAAGCTATCTGTGTTAAGATGGCGACCAAATGGAATTTCTAAGTTAGCTTTGTCACTGTAGGTTATTACCGCTGCTAAGGTCTGGTCACGAGCGAAGTTGAAGGATGCCGCCATGGCCTTGACAAAGTCTCTTTCTTTCTGGAAATCCCATTTTCCGATGCTTCCCGATGCGTCCATTAGAAAAGCGAGATCAACTCTTGCAGAGCACTGAATTTTTCCTGAAAAACAAGGCAAATAAAAATAAATGCAATAGTCGAAGTCATATTATGAATAAAATGAATAGAAGAAGGAAATCGTTACTTCTGCATAAATGGTTTGCAATTATTTCCAAGAGAATGCGAAAACGAAGGATATACGGACCATGTTGGTTGATGTAACAAAATAATCACAAAAATTCAACCAAAAAGGCTATGAAAAGCAATAATGAGATAAATTTTTAAAAATAGCTTCATTTTACATGATGATTTTTTAAAATCATTTTTCTTTATTTTATTTTATTTTTTCTTGAAGAACTGGAAATTTTCTTTCGAATATATATATATATTACCAATACAAGGCTGCTGGTTGCAAGCTCTTGTTTCACTGCTCGATCCAGGGCACGCGCGTCCTCCATGGGCCGGGGAGGGATTGTTACACGACCTTCGCCTGGTTTGCTGGCCTCCATCGCATTCAGGGATACATTTGTCCCAATTCTGCCATGATGACCATCCACCATCAACTAACGGGAAAAAAACACACACAAAAGGTTAAAGTTGGGTGATCTAGGAGAGCCGTTGGGTGATCTAGGAGAGCATCATGACGTAATGTTACCACAACTAGCATATTGCTTTGAAAATTTGGTAGTGGCGGTGCAAACGACCTATTGCGAACAAGTAAAAAGATACGTTACCAAGATCTCAAGGGTTTTCACTTGACCAATGAACAGTTGTCGTATGCGTTCCTACCCTATGATTGGTTACAGTTTTCAAACCTAAATGACTTTCATACCGTGACTTTCATACGCGCGCTTTATGCCACGAGGATTCCAGCTCAAATAGACCTCCTCGGCCCGGGCGTAATGCTTTCGATTTCAGACCACGTGTCATTCCCTGGAGAATAAGATTTTTTGTTTGATTTGTATCCATATTCATGTATCTTCTCATGCGCAACCGAGCGCAGCTGTTAAACAAAGAAATGATACTCTAGAGAATGACTCGTGGTCTGTAATGGGAAAACATCTTGCCCGAGCCGAGAAGGTCTATTCACAATAACTTTATCAGAATATTTCTTTTTTAAACTTTGCCTTTTAAACCTTATTTTTATTAAATTCGGATTAATTAAGCAGCCCTTGATCAGGGAGAAAAGATAACGTACAAGCGCGCAGTTGGTGAAGATGTTAGCGTGGATAAACAACGATAAAAAAATCTGGTAAAAAGAGAAATCATCATTGATTGTATTTTTTACTTTTTTACGCACTTTCTTACCTGGCTTATCTTGAGCCCCTTCGCAAGTTCTTTGTGCAATTACGTAAGTCTTTTGCAAAAGGTCATCAAAGTCTTCTGCCATGAATACATCATCAGGTCTTTCAACCATCAAGCGTAGTTCACTTGGTCTAGTGTGACCACCCACGCCAACAGCAAAGACTCTTACGCCTGCGCGACGGAGAGGAATCACAGCCTGATCCAAAGAAATTGCGTCTGGATCTGGAGTTTGCACGCCGTCCGTGAGAATGATCATGATTTTAGGAAAACCCGGTCGACTTCTTCCGTTTTTACCGAAGAAATCCGTGCTCGCGAGCTTCAGGGCTTTGTCTATTCTTGTTCGTCCTAAGATGTATGGAATACGATCGACCTCCAGTTTGAACCTTTCTGCCGACATATATTTTCCGAGAGGAATATCGAGCTTTGCGTTGTCACTGTACGTAATGACTCCAACTATAGCTTGATCACTTGCAAGGGTGAATGAATCTGCCACAGCCTTGACAAAGTCTCTTTCCTTCTGGAAATCAAATTCTCCAATGCTGGCTGATGCATCCATGACGAATCCAATGTCAGCTCTTGCGGTACACTTTACAAGGTTTCCTAAACAAACAACAACAAAAAACTTAGAATATGAACTTGATGGTAACAACGTGTTAGCACTTCTTGCTCTTATTTTTTTGTTCTGGACCAGTTAGAGCATATTTTGTTTCCTAGATGGGCCCCAATGTCGCGCGCTCTGATTGGTTCAGCGAATCTGGAATCGTCGTACCATGACCGTGCCGCGTCTATATTTTCATACAAGGGGAAAACACTATATAAATCTAATAATATACGCGGCATGTTTACCTGGGCACGGCTGCTGATTGCATGCTCGTGTTTCTATACTTGATCCTGGACAATTTTGTCCTCCATTTGCTGGAGATGGGTTATTACACTTGCGTCTACGGCTTTGTTTACCGCCCCCACATGATGGTATACAGACATCCCAAGGCTCCCACGATGACCAACTACCATCCACTGGTAAACCAAGAAAAGTGTATTTCTTATATCTACTTATCATTTTAAAATTAAGATGAATGAGCAAATAGATTTTGTTTTACAGCACCAGACGTAGCTTAAAAATTAGGAGAGGTCTGGTTGGATCAAAGTGCCAATCAAACGTCTCAACGCAATGTATCCTATTCTACACTAATCTATGTTCCACGCTTCCAGCAAGTCCTCGCATTGTTGGCAGTTAGTCAGCGTTGACGGCTACGAGTGTTTTGACTTTAACTATTAAATATGCTTAAATGTTTACAGTTGGGTCTCGAGGTAAAACGTTTGCGCATGAAAAAATTCAAAAAATAATTCAACATATATACTTCTAAAATGGAAGTATCTTAACTTTCGAAATGAAATTATTCACGACAACTCAGTCATATGAAATAAGAACTCAGAAAAACTCTCAGTTCCATAATAATGAATAATTTCATTCATATGGTTTCACCATTTATTACTATGTATCCTCTACTATGATTTTGTTACTAAGGTTTTTGTCGTGAAGTGTGATCGAGGGAGAGTGGTAAGTTTAAGAGCAGTTTGTTACTAAGAGTTGTATGATTAATAAGAGTTGCTAAATAGAAAGATTGCAAAGGAATAACTAGGATTCAAAATACCTTGCGGGCGTTCTATTTCCTGGCAGGTTCTTTCAGCAATTTCGTAAGTCTTCTTTAAAAGATCATCAAAGTCTGCTGCCATGAATACATCATCAGGTCTTTCAACCATCAAGCGTAGTTCACTTGGTCTAGTGTGACCACCCACGCCAACAGCAAAGACTCTTACGCCT
>NW_022258581.1:11982-24617 GCF_009602425.1 Actinia tenebrosa | reverse complement strand
TGCGCACTGTTGTACAACACCCACTGAACTCTGCGCACTGTTGTACAACACCCACTGAACTCTGCGCACTGTTGTACAACACCCACTGAACTCTGAGCACTGTTATACAACACCCACTGAACTCTGAGCACTGTTATACAACACCCACTGAACTCTACGCACTGTTATACAACACACACTGAAGTCTACGCACTGTTGTACAACATCCATAGAACTGATACTAAACACTGCGCAATAGTCCAAATCAATGTTATTGCATCGTAGTCCTTACCTTGACACGGCTGTTGGTTACATGCACGTGTCTCACTCGCAGGTCCCTGACATGGCAGCCCATTGCCCCGAGGAAACGGACTTTCACAGACACGTCGTCTTGTTTGTAAACCACCACCACAGGAGGGTATACAGGTGTCCCACGGCTGCCAAGATGACCAGCCTCCATCAACGTTTTCTGATCAAGTAAAACATGACAATCAATAGGTATAATGGTCTATCTCAAACTAGCTTGGAATAAATGAAATAGCAATGCTCGAGAATTGAAGAAATGCAATAGAAGTAAGAGAGGCAAGGGAAATAGAAGGGATAGTTTAGTTAAGTTAAGAAATCAAGGTGGATTCAATAAAACCCTTGCAGTACGTCGGAATGCAGCTCAATTTGGAGGACATGACAATAGGTTTCCAATTCTCATGAGATTGAATTTTTTTTTTTGTCGTCCAAGTTGAGCTGCTTTGTTGTGAGGGGTCTATATCCGTCTTTACGTTGGCTATAATCCTTTTTCTATTTCAGATCACGTGTCATTCCCTAGCGTATCATTTCTTTGTTTAATGGTTGCACGTGAGAAGATAAATTAATATGTATACAACTCAAACAAAGAATCTTATGCTCAAGACAATTAAACGTGGTCCGAAATACAAAAATATTGCACCTAAGTTAAGAGGGACAACAGGAGGAAGAACGAGTGGAGAATCAATAATCACGTTTATGAATTTAGAAGCAAAGGTTTCAATGATATCATTTATGTTTCCATCATAAAAACAAGCAAAACTAACCTATTTGAGTTTTAACGTCCTCACAAGTTTGTTCAGATATTTGATAAGCTTTATTAAGAAGATCATCAAAGTCTGTGGCGGTGAAAACATCGTTATCTTTCTGCACCATCGATCTCAGTTCATTGTAGTCTATTCTGCTACCAACACCAACTGCCAATATCGTGACACCCTTATTCTGTAGAGGAATGACTGCCTCCTTCAAGGGAATGGCGTCAGGGTCCGGTGTTTGGACACCATCGGTTAAGATGACCAAAAGCTTGGGAAGCCCAGGACGAGTGCCCCCTCTGTTAGAGAATATATCAGTGCTAGCTAGCTTCAGAGCCTTGTCAATGCGCGTCCTTCCCAAGATATAAGGGATTCGTTCTACAGCTTGTTTGAAACTATCCACTGAGTAGTGATGCCCGAGTGGAATGTTCAGCGTGGCTGTATCGCTGTAGGTTATCACTGCTGCTGCGGTCTCATTGTGACCAAACGTGAAGGCTGAAGCCAGAGAGTGGACAAAATCTCTTTCTTTCTGAAAGTCAGTCTCGCCAATGCTGTTCGATGCATCCATCAAAAAACCAAGATCTGCGCGGTACCGGCATTTTGGCACAATTACTGAAAACAAGGATGAAGAAGGCGGGTGTTATCGAAAACATAACGACGTTAATTGTTTCATCTCAAGCACATTCGTCCCATATGGCATTTTTCAAACCCTGGAAATATAATTATGATGTGATGGACAAAAAAGTTTGAATTTGATTGACACTTAACTTATTTACTTGGCGTCCCCGATGTTATTTTGTGTGTGGCATGGAAATTAGAACATCGGTTGATTGGTCAAGAAAAAGCATTCTTTCAAGGTTGCGGGATGATCGAATGGATTAATCAAATTTGTACCCTACAATTTCAATTTAATGCATTTTGCTTGACCAACAAACCTAAAAATTTTCTATTCTATGCTGATTGAATAAGCAGGAACTCCTAATATAAATTTCACCGTATGTAATCGTGGAATCTATAGTTATTGTTTTACACGGTTGATTACCGGGTGCAGGAGCGCAAGTTCCCCGCGCAATTCTTTTAACAAGTCGTAGCAGTTCGTCAAAGTCAGCTGCCTCGTACACATCACTTTCTCTTTCAACTAACTGTAGTAACTCGCTCCTTTTGTAGTGACCTCCTACTCCAACAGCAAACACGCGTACTCCAGCTTCATGTAAGGGAAGGACCGCGTCAACCAGTGGCACCGCATCAGGATCAGGCGTTTGAACTCCGTCTAAAACGTTCAGTAAAACAGAATTGGTTGGTAATTTTTTTCCGGGTCTTCCAATTTTCAGGAGATTAAAATTCTTTTGTATTGCACGTCACGTGCAAGGGGTCTATTCTATCGAGAAAAAGTGTGATTTCTTTTGTAGTTTTCATAGATTTTCCTTGGGATGGAATTTATGGCATTCTTCTGTACTCTCTTGTTAGCCTGGAATTAAGGATCATTTTTGAAAGTGCGTCTATATGGAGCACAGCATTGCAGTATCAACCACAATTATTCCATCTAAATATTTTAAAAACATTAAAAAATAATCATGGAAACGTTTCGTTTTAAATAAATACTTCGGCTATTACTTATAACAATACGGCCAAGCAATACAGCAATTGAGCAATACAGCCATACAGACAAGCTCACCTGTTAGAATCACCATGATGTCTTCCTTATCAGGTCGAGCTCCCCCTTGACTCGTAAACAGATTCGTCGCGGCCAATTTCAAAGCTTTATCGATTCGAGTTCTTTTCCTTAAATACGGTAACGAATCAACCGCCCTCTTAAATCTTTCAATATCCGGATATTGACCAAATGTGGAGTACATTAGAGCGTCGTCGCTGTAGATTATGACCCCAGCTTGCGTATTTCGACGAGAGAGGATGAAAGTAGAGGCAAGAGACTTGACAAATTCTTTTTCTTTTTGATAATCCTGGTCTCCGATGCTTCCTGACGAATCCATCAGGAAACCAAGGTCTACGTTCTTGCGACATCGATCTTGCTCTACGTAAAAACATCAAAATGATTGATTTACACTGATTCACGTGCGCTTTCATGCGCTCAATACAATTTGAATACATTTACGTCGCGGGTTTTCGTGCTGGCACGCAAATTAAAGGTTTTGTTTTATGCAACGCATCATTTGGTGCGGCATTTACACATCCGCAAATTTTATCCGCAAATTTTCGAATACGCTGACGTAAACACGATTTTGCGCATGCTCAATAAGAAAAACTATATGTCAAAGGGAGTAAGCACTAGCTTGCATCAGGGTGGATCAAGAAATTTTCGGAAACGTGTAAACAGTGAAAACGATTCGAAAACGATTCGAATACGCTGCGTGTGGACGCGAACATTTTCGTATCCACAAAAAAAATTTGCGAATACAAAAATTTCCGGATACGTGTGGACGGGGCCAAAATCGCATGCGCACTGGAAACGATTCGAACTGATTTATTACAATGGTCTTTCTCTGAAATGGAAGTGCAATAATTGCGTGATTTTTCGAATGACCTTCAGGCTTGGTTTTCACTTGTACAAATTCTAAGCACAAAATGCTTTTCAATCATGGATAATTCAATTGATTTTTCAAGTCATCTAATGCGCCTGAGCATTGAAAAGATAATGTATCTAAAATAAAGAATACAAAGCTGCGAGAGCAGATCATTTGCGTCATAAAGCGTTCGGGACGTCGCACTCCAACGGTTCACTAAAACAATACACAAATGGAACAAGCAACAAACAAATAAATCTAAGGAGATGGAAAAAGTATCTATGAATACCAGGCTATTTTAGTGTCTGAATCCTCTTTGAGCCTGTGCATTTCTCTACGCATTTTTCTCGTTTCGTTATTTTAGCGAAGTATTTCCTAAGAAATTTTCATTGTTATATTCACGCGCAAAATTTTTTCATTAAATTGTAGCATTTCACTGGCGTCAACATCTCATCCGAACGGTACATCGTTACTTTAGTTCCTTTTTAAAATGCGACAAAGCATCTCAGTAAGGATTTTCAAAGCCCAATACGTGCTCTTAGTACCATTTGTTTGGTAGAAAAACTCATCGCTTTAACCAGATCTCTCAACAAAGGGTACATTGTTACAACTATGTATGGCACCATATGTTATCGCTTCGTGTGCGGTGCGCGCGACCTTTAACATACAACACCTAGCGTCTGTAAACAAATGCGCAATGACTATTCATTATTTAATATTTGCGTATCTTATAATCACAACCATCATCACCTCATTCGTCATCATCAACGCCAACATTCGTAACCGTATAGACCCCTTGCATTGATTTCCTAGAGGAATTGTTCAGGGGGACAAAACATCAGGACGTCTTTTCTTATGCAAAAAAAATATCCATTGTTTCGTCCCCCAGAACAATCCCTCTCGGGACTCAGTGTATACACGATATCTGGATTATTGCATTCCTATAACTGGCGATTCCATTTAAACGCAAAATCCCCGATATACCAAGACTCGAATATTAATTAAATATGGCTGCTAGCAACATCCAGGACAAATATAAATGGAAGGTTAATTGAAATAAGAATATTAAGTAAAGAAATTTTAAAAAGTAACGCCCGACAGATGTGTGATTTTGAATAGGAGTTCTATGTGATTGGCTTGTGTCTGTGGTTCTGAGGTCGTGTTTAGATGTTTGAGCCTGTTTCAATCATAAGGTAGGTATAATAAGCAAAGAAATCTGTCCTGTTCTACCCAAGTACCTTCTAAAAAATTGCCCAAAATTAAAATTTATTATTATTATTATTTACTCATGTATAGTTAAAGCCAGAAGCTTGTGTAGCCGTGTTTTCACTCCATACTTTCTTAATTCATACGCATTTACTATACCTAATTAATGTGCATGAAAAATATATATGCATCAAATAAAATAAATTAAAAAAATTTATTTGCTGATAGTAGAATTAAAACTAAAAGCTTGTGTGACCGTGTTTTCGCAGACTGGACGCTTGGAAAATATTCCCAGCCAAGTCCATAAAGTGATTTTGAAAGATACTATCAATTACCGACACCACGGGATCCAGGGTATTGATGGCTCACTGTGTGACCTTTCCTAGTGTTTTTACAATCTTATGCTAGATGGAAATCAAAATATATATCACCATTACATGCGCGAGTTTGCGCGCCTTCAAAATTGTTATGTTCATGACACGTGCAATTTTGCGCGCGAAAACAGCGACTTAAAATAATCAAAAAAACGGTCCGACCATTTGTAGTCTATGTTATATTGCACTTTCTCGACGCGTCATTCAATCAACGCTTTTTATTTAAAAGCAGTATCGTTAATATTGATAAACAAAGTCTTCCTGGATTAATAGTTTCGTGATAATTTCGTTTTTGCCTGTCGATTGCAGGTCAATTGGAGACCTCTTCCACAAAAATATCATGAATTCCCGCAAAAAATAAACGCACAAAGTTAGACCTATTGCGTTGCAATTTTCAACGAAACTCAAGGCCTTCTTTTTTTCCAATCCAAATTTACTAAAATTTGGAAAATAATTTTGTCGTGAAACAAAAAAGTATTTAGGTGAACCTTTCTAGGATATTGTCACATATTGCAGTCAATCTTCCGCGCACCACCCATCGAACCTCTTGGGTTCAGTTCATAAATTATATAAACCTATTTCGAATTCCAAGCAAGAGGAGCCGTGAACTTGACCTACGTTGATAAAAGACTAGAAACGTCTTAGAATTTATAAACAAGGGATTCGCAATGTAAAGAATGACGAAAGAATTCCTATATTGAAAACAACGTAGCGAAAGAAGCATTTTGGAAGCATTTTGGACCCTTAAACAAATCTCGAGATAATGTTTTAACCACTAAAGTATATTTTAGTATACCTTTGACTAAATCAAACCAAATACTTCTGAACGTATTTGCAATCCCGTCTCATGACAGGGCCAAATACTTATGGGAGGTCTACTGCGCATGTGTGATTGAGGTTTAAAAGTATTCCTCGGTGGGGTCGCGCTGTCCATATGTACTGTGTAATATGGACCCTTGCGGATCTAGAGAACTACAGCGGAGAAAATCCACGGGGAAGAAACCACAGAATCTATTTCCAGACTAAAAGATTATTTATCATAATCGTGACGGTAAATCATCTCAAAGTTAGTTCTCGAGGTTCAAGAGGGGGGTCAAGAATGATTCTTTTAAAATTAGTCTATTGTTTGTCAGACCACATGTTATTCCCTTGAACAGCATTTCTTTGTTTATAGTTTATCAATAACGTGCACTTGCAATTGCAGATAGAGCAATATGGAGTAAATGCAAAAAAGAGTTGATTTGGAAAACAGCACTTACGATCTAAAAGATCTTTTGTTAGTCTAGATAAAACGTGGTCCAATTTTTGTTTGATTTGCTGTTTTGACGATTTAACGAAGCCCCAAACATCTAAGAATTGACGTGTTTTCCCAGTAAGGACACGATGGAACGGCTTTACGTTTTCCCCCGTGAGGAAAGCCAGAGCTGAACGCACAAGATAATAAAGGAGAACCAGCAAGTAATCTTACTTTCAAATCTAAAGTCTTATGCAAAAATGATGTGAGATTTTTAAACGTTCTGAAAATATTTCGTCAAGCCGGTAAGAATAAATATTGGCACAAGAATCTTAGTCAGGATGAACTCCTTCAAGCTTATCTCCCGTTCACAAGCATAAGACCTAACGCTATAGTGATAGATTGAGGCCTCCCTATCTCCAAGCCGTAGGTGGGCAGTCCTTTGGTCTGTATAAGCTAAGCACAGTATGATACATGAACCACGTGCACAAGATCGATATATTGCATTGGTTTCCACGTGCACGGACATTATCTGGGTTATAAACCCCCCGAGGGAAGAAATACATACGTCATATGCAGTCTGTTGCCGTCTGGTGGATTTGCTCCTAGGAATGGCCTTATTGACCCCCTTTAAGTTGAATTATGGCAACAATGTTACATTTGCTATCCGTGCCCGATGCTTGAAATAATTGAAATGATGGAGTACTTAGTTCATCGCAAACATCTTATGCGATAAAAATGCTTAACACCTGCAGGATCCAGGGACGAGCTTTCAATTACTGGTATGTATGGTCGCCATCTTGGTTGGTGAATGTGACGAAAGATTTCGCATTTGTTTTTTCATATTATAGACATAGTTGGTTATTGCATTCTCTTGAAAATGGAATGATTGTAAACCATCTTTTTAAAACAACTGTTATAAATTTCGCGTTCCGATTAGTTGGAAAAGCGTGCTTTATGAGAGCACATAGCACACGCGCGCACTTTCAGTTGCGTCATTCCTATATCATCCAAAATAACAGTTATTGTACAGTAATTTGTATTTCATAAAAGGAATAACAAATTTGCTTGCCGTGCTGTGTGACGCTAAGCGTCATGCTTCTCCTAACACTTTTCTCGTGTTCTGCCAATCCCCGCGTATCAAGAGAATATTAAGTATCTCTTACTGCGTGTTTTATAACTGCACACAGCACGCGCGCGCGTTTTCTATTTCTTCATTAGACTAATATATATATTGTGTTTATAGAGTATTAATAATAATAAGTAAATAAATCTTGTCTTCTCGATACGGGACGCAGTCTTTGCCGAGTCTCCTTAGCCAGAGGCTGTAAACGACACATTTCAAACTTACGACGTTCAACTTCAGATACATATGCTTGGTTCATTGTGTTTTGAGGTTGTATAAAGTGTAAAATATTTTATGTCTGTATAGACGAAAGATAGTCCGGCTTCACGAAAAAAAAATCATTAGCTCCTTGAAAAATAAATTTTCGTATGTGAAATATTTCGAATTTAATTGGAAAACTTTCTTGGCCCTATTTAAATTTGAAAACAGCTATTTGAAAAAGGTTGGTAAAGGTTTTGCTTGTTGCTTTCTAACATATATTATTCATCAGTATGAAAATAATTTCAGCATAGAAAGATATTCTGGAAAAACGTGCAGACAAAGTTTGGTAAAGTTTTATATCGTTGTGTCCTTTCGCTGATTGGATTCACATCGCTAATAGTGCATTTCAGGCTTGGTATGCAACATGAAACATGCGACATGCAATAAACCTTCGATTCAAATGCAATGGGTAACTTCCGCACCCCCTCCCCCCTAAAAATTGAGCGCCGGTATCTAACTAGCGCACCCCTACCCCTAGAAATTGAACGAGGCGAGATATACACACCTGAAGCCAATGAGAAAAGATCTGGAGCCTCCGTAAGACCCCAAAACATATTCAGTCCATCACCCAGCTCAATGTGATTTAACCCCTACCCCCTAAGTCTCTTTTGGATAATAGCAAGACATTGCAGCCTAGATGTCAAGAAAGCAAAGATCCAGGACTTGGTTACCACATTCACATTGACGTGATTTAGAAATGAATGAAAGAAAGAATAAAATATAGGATAAAACGACGAAGCGAATAGAAGCCTGGAGCAAGTAGTTCGCGTGGCCGCGGCTAGAAGGGTTCAAACTGGCACACGTTATCCCGGAAGAAAGCACTTAAAAGCCAAATATGCTCAAGGTTTCAATCTCTCATGGATGGCATCCAACAACCGGTTCGTCAGTCAAGTGGCATCTTTAAGCAGCATTCTTTCCGTCAGGGACAAAAACATCTCTAGCTTTGCCAAGAAAAGAAAAACCCGCCTACGTTTGTACCGTCCCTTTCCTTCCAATCTGTTATCTTTCACTCGCTTTTCGACCCAAGAGAGGATTATTCGTCTAAATGAATTTAAATCCTTCTTTAAGTGACTGCTTAAAGAAGATCCATATTGTCCATATGTTATTACAGACTGGATCAACAACACAGATGTTGTGTGTTTTAGCTTGGCTTAAGGGAGTGAAATCTTCTAACTCGACAAGCTGCAGCAACTGACCTTTGACTGATTGTTTTTTTGGTGGGATACTCATTTGGAAGTGTTTAGACAACCTCTACAAGCCAAAGAAAAAACTTCATTCGTGTTTTTGTAACGTGACTTGGGTACACAATATACACAATCCGAGCAGCACGACCATTTGTCGACAATATTCTAGTTTTTCTACTTGTTTAGATTGTGGAAAAACAAATAAAAACACTACTTTACCACTCACTACGTAAGATTTTTTTCTCGATATTTCGTAGAATATTCTGGTTATTTTTACGCAGCGTGAACACTATTTAACAACGAAATAACTCCTCTCTCTAATATGATGATTTGTGAACAATTTTTGCTCGAGGCAATGTGAAATTTGGTCGCTACAGGAATTGTACAAAGGTTTCTAAATGTCGTACATTTGCAACGAAGTTTGTACTGATAATCTGGTAGACAGCAATTTGACTTGAAATCTTACGAAGAATTAACTATCACAATATGTCAAGCGAGGGGTAGTTTACGTTTGATTGACAGCCATTGCAACTGGAGCGACAACTTCGTCTACTCTGAGCTCGTCTAAGATTCTCCCCACAAAGCACTCTTGTCATTTGACATGCTTATTCTTACACTAGAAGTGCCGAGCAAACAAAAGGGAGATTTTATACTTATAAATATCCTGTTAAATTAAGACTTCAAGGAATTTATCCCCTAACCTTTTGGCTTTGATATTCTACTTCATCTTCCGAATAATAAATCGTACTTTACCTGAGATTCTAATCCCATTTAACAACTCATTGTGGGTGCATCCGGTGGAAATAATTCAAGATTATTGGAAAGTCCTTCCTCTAAATAGAATATGACAGAGTATAACATATATAATTGAAAATAAAAGGCTTCGACATTTCAATGCGTTCGTCAAAAAAGACATTATGGACATGAGATTCGAGAGTAAATATACATATAAATATATAATAAATATACTTCCATGGGTTGATGGAGCCAATGTTTCATGTATGTAATTCATGAATGTATTTCATGATTTCAAGTATAATTAACGAGATGTGAAAGGTGAAAAACCTGGTGTGCCATGTGAATAACCAAAAGTCAAGAAAATCAAATTGAGCTGTCATGCACGGTACGAAGAAGCGTGGAGCCTGGTAATGAGTGCACGCATTTTTGTTCACTAAAATGTCTACAGATCAATAGTGTAGCAGAATCATAGCTATGAAAAGATTGTAAACGCATCTTGGCAGAGTTTAGTCGACAAACCTCTAGTGGTGTGTATGCACAAGTAAAGGATTTTATCAAGCTTCTGACGTTCTCCAATTCACGTGAAGGTTATTGCGTTTAGCGAAAACTCTGTCAACAAAGCCCGAGAATCACGAAAAAGGTCTTTTAATCCTCAGAAAATGAAGTCGTTGACTTAAAAAAAAACGGAATACGTCTAGGAAATACTTGAACGGTGTTTAATTTAGGGTTTGCGGTTTGGTCGAAGCGTCCAACAACGGTCTCTCTTATCGTTGACATCGATTGTGGGTTTATAAAGATGTTTAAAAAAACCTTAAGCCAAACTTGTTGAAATCAAAATCTGATAGTCACAGCTCGTGAAATGCTTGCATGTAGCGTCGAACATTAAGTTGAAATGGCATTTATTTCTCTTTGTGTAAAGGTTGTTTATAAAAAGCGCGCGAAAGGAACTAGATTGTCTGTGATAGCGTCCAGGAATACACATAAATATCTTAACATGTGGCTTACCTTGTGCGTTCACAGTTAACAACTGTAACAGTAAAGGCAGGAGAAGTTTGAGAGTGTAGAGCTCCATGATCTAGTGTGAATGATCAAGACATACGACGTCTATCAATAGTTAAGTGCCATCTGCAGGAGTGGTTTTGACTGCTATTCGCGGTTTGCTTTGCCCTCTGTTGGTGTCATGCTAATGTAACTGGACACCTGAAAATTGAATACGTGTGCAAATCATTGCAATTATCTAATGTGTTACCGAGAAAACATTCATAATATCACATCACACGACGAAATGAAATGTTTTCAATTCCACGATATGAAAATACTAATCATTAAAGGAATGTCTAGTTGTTTGGCGCTTGCGTTTAGTCTTTTCGGTAGATTGAAGAGACATTAATTCTTCCAAACGACGTCAGCAGAAATGATTTACCTCAAAAACAAGAAATCAATATTTGGATAACTTTTGAGTAGTGTTTATTTAAGTTGTAATAAAACGTTGATGTCCAATACAGGAAATGAGGAGGAATATACAACTGTAGATAAGCACTCTTCCAAGGGGTCATAACAGCCATACGACCTAATGAATTTTTCGTTAATTGGTCGAATGACAGAGATTAGACCATTCAGGGCGTGGACGTAATTGATCAAATGACAGAGATTATTAGTTGCTTGGCGTGATCGAGAGTAGGCGAGTTGCTCCAGCATCAGTGTATGATACTGGAACAGATACAAAGTGACTACGTGCTCTGATGTATGATCACCTGACATCGATAAAGTGTTTATGGAAGTCGATGTTGCTAATTTTGGATTGCTTCAGCGGAGCGGGGAAAAAGAAAACGTGAGCTTCCGCTCGTTTAATCAAGGGTGTTTTTGAACGGGCCAAAACCACTTCAGCGTGTTTATACAACATGTTTTACGCTGTCACTGCTGATTTACAAGTATATCTCAGGGCGGTAGGGGAGAGAACTCCTCCTCCAGCACTGGTATAACTGTATTGCTGTGCGCGATAAAATCTCGCGTAGTATTGTTAATGGTAGCTATATATTTTGCTATGTATCAGAAGTGACAATGCTGTACACGGTTATGGAAATTTCCCGCCATTTTCAAGTCGCTTATCGTATGATCACCCCGGGCGAGTAGAGACTTGGTTGTCCTAATAAAATAAAGTTAACGAGAAGAGAAGCCCAATAGTCGAATACAATCAATTTTAATTCGTCCATTGAATGAGTGTGCGAAGCGCATTCTCTTTATGTTGTAACAGAAATCGTGACCTAAGACTCCGTGGATTTCAAATAAATTTGCATTTGAAAGTAAAAACATTAAATTTTGACGTTGGAAGCTAAAAATAAGATTACGTCATAAGGCATTACTGTGTGGGTTTTCACGCACCGCGTGGAAAAGATCCCATATCTCCCCACCCTTGACCTAAATATGCATACAATAAGAAAATCCCAGTGCCAGATTAGGTATCTTAATCGGAAACACTTGGGACAAACAAAAACCATCCATTTTGAAGCCTGTCTTTTTATGATTGATGTTTATTCCAAAAAGCCGTATTTGCCTCTCAACGATGAGTCTCCAAAAGCGCATGGATGATGACTTGTAGGTATTCTATGCGAAGGCGGGAAGCACTGCTGATAGACTAGCTGTGAAGTATTACCGACGTTTCCCTAGAACTGAGAATATGCTCTCTTGACTTTCCTTGTCCATAATCATCTGCGCAATCCTCTGAGCCGGAATGTGTATCGACTGAAGTTTCTGGTAGGAAGGAAATAACACAATGGGGGTGTTGCTGCTGTTTTGGAATGTACATAAATGTAACAGAAGCTGGTGGAAAGACAGACAGACAGACAGAAACAAGAGGGGAATGGCAATGACGGAGCTCAGTACTCTTGTCTGCTTTATAATCCTATAAAGGATAAGCTGTTAGAGAGAGAGAGAGAGAGAGAGAGAGAGAGAGAGAGAG
>NW_022258581.1:0-11931 GCF_009602425.1 Actinia tenebrosa | reverse complement strand
CAAAGAAAGAGAGAGAGAGAGAGAGAGAGAGAGAGAGAGAGAGAGATGCATACAGAGAAAAAAAGACAAAAAGACAGACATCGAAAGATGATAGAGAGAGTTCATTTGGTCTATTTTTATGTAAAAGGAAATTCTAAGCCTGCCGGACAAAATCTTAAAATGCTAAGAATGCCAAGTTCAAATTTTCTCGTAATCTTGCTGTACTTTTGCTCGATACAGATATAGATAGATTGAACCTCACTCCCAAATCTTCATTTCCTGCTTTTCCGTGTGTTGGAGAGTGGAACTGAAACTTTTTATCTGGCAAAGAAAAAAAAAGTCAGAAAATAGCAAAAATAAAATTCCTTAAATTTGATGAAAGGTGTCGCAGATATTTATTTTAAGAGAGATAAGAAAGGTTGGAACTAAAATAACTCTAGAGATAAAAATCAGCAATAACAGATTTATAAAAGTTGTATAAGAGACTTCAAGATCATATGACAATATTTTATGACGATCACTATCTTTAGTAAAGATAAAGGAGATGCTCAAATACCTTAGATTAGACATACTTCAATTGGGCTGGTCTCATCGACAGTCAACTGAAACCTTAAAAATGCGTGCATCAAAGAACCTGGTAGCGATATTTCATGTGAAATAAGCCTCTGTTATTATAGTTCATGCCGCCAACCAGAGATTGCCTGGTGACGCAAAACAACTTGTGACGAACTTCTGTGAAAATGGTTGGCATATTAATTTAATTATTTAAAAAAACATAGTAATAGTTTTGCTAGTTAAACGCGAAGGATTGCTAAAGTAGAACCCTGATAATACGACCACCAGGCGACCGCTCGGTTTAACAGGGTGCCAGAAACAAGTGTCCGTAATAGGAGTGTCCGGATATCCGTAAGGGCGGGTTCGACAGCAGAAATAACTTTGCGATAGAAATATTGATCGTAAAGAATGAAAAAGATTAGAAAAGCAAAAAGATATAATGTAAAAAATATTAGGGAAAAGTGAACGAGAACTCTAAATTTAATTTCCGAAACACTTACAGAACCTGCTTGCTCCTTTTACAGGAACTGCTCTAAAAGACTTGAGACACTCAAAATATAAAGGCAAACTTTAAAACCATTTATGGAAGCTGCAAAGAATTTTATATATGCCTGAAAAGAGACCGCCTTATTGAAGGTCATGTAGATTGATAGATCAGGAAAAAACTCTTTGGGATTAATGATTCCAATGAAGATTCTTGGAGTATTTGACATGACAAATCACTGAAGAATTGTAAGGATTTCCATTTTACGTAAGAAATCAAGACGACGCCAGAGAATGACAAAATGTTGACCCCAAAAGACAAGAAAGATGTAGAGCAGTATAAACTAATGGCGACAGATAGGAATCTGTCTAAGTACATTCAAAACTGTTATGTTTTGTCTATTGAAAATATCTTTCATTTCTTGTCTAAATTGATTTGCTGTTGTGGATTAGGCTGTGGAGATGCTTGGAAAATAGCACATGCACTTGGCCTATACTCATATCTGACGTTGCTACAACTGATTCTGCTAATCAGTACGTTACTTATATATTTGCCCACACTTTGATTACTAATGTCGTCTTTAGCTTACTCTGGAATCCAGTATTTCACTATCATATATAGACCTGTCGGGCCAACAGAAAAAATACTAAAGAAAAGGTGCAAATTCCATCGAGAAAAGTTGTGATTTTTAATTGTATTTTCCTGTTAGCCTCGCATACAGATAATTTTGGAAATGTCTACATATTCTTTCTAAAATTGCGGGGACTTCAGGCGTTCTGGTCGAGAGATTTATTACAGTATTTTTGCCTAGAATTCTCATTTTGTTTTTCGTGTCAGTGATAGAAAGTCATCGTAGTTAGCTTCTGGATTCATTTTATGACGGTAATGCGAAGGAAAAGAGTGAAGAGTACCCTTTTAGGTCAATTTACTGGTTCTCAAACAACAACAGATGCAGGTTTCTTCCACTTGAGAAGTTCGACCTCAAATCAATAATGCAAAGAAGGTTGTCACAATGTCAAATATTCTATTTCCTGCTCAAGGTTAAACGAAACAAGAAAAGCTTACTTTCTCTACATGTATTTTCGAATATTGTTGTTACATCAATGACGTTGAAGCATTGGAGTAGGCCTGGTTGTTTTTCGTCTCCATTTTGGTGATAGATATCCTCTTTATAAGAATTGTTAATGTGTCAAGTCATTGAGGGATTAAGGTTTGTTTATGGGCTGTGGAGTGATATTGTGCTTGCTTGGTGTCTCTTACCGAATGGCTTTGAACCCTTAAATTCCTTTCTCGAAGTTTGTGAATGCCTTAGCCGTCTTGAGTGTTTCAGGACACCTGAGCATCAAAGGCAAAAACGACGGTGCAATATCTTGTAATATCTTGCAACACAAAGAAACTTAACCAAGAATATGCAGCACATCCTGCAACACTAAAAGCCGATGCAATACTGCACAACAGAAAGAATCCTAAGCAAGAATTTCAGGATATCCTGCAATATTATGGTACACAATACCAACAAAGACCCGCCCAAATGACTGTTAATTCTTGAGACCACATCCTGAAACACCTTGATACATCAATTAATGTCAAATGATGCTACATTACAAACAAAGACTCGCAAAAATGACTTTTTGATTGAAAGCTAACCCACAAGAATACGCAGTACACTGAAACACCATTACCCACATACACTATCAATACCCATTATACCAACAAAAACCCTCAAAAATTACTTTTTGATTAAAACCTAACTCACAAAAATACACAGTATATCCTAAAACACCATGTTACCCACGTAAACCATCAATATCCACAATATCAACGAAAATCCGCGAAAATTACTTTGCGTCCGACCAAAGTCCGAGCTGGAGCAAAATAAGAAATTCTATAATAGCTTTATGAAAATATTTTTTTGAAGGTCTGCGCTGTGCCTGAGAGGAAGAATAGCGGAAGGATGCCACTATGATCGCTATTTTATAAACATGTTGTATTCTGTTTTTAATTTCCTTCGTAGTCATCTGGGCAAACAAGCCTACTCAGTTTTCGTCCTTTTAACAGAAGGTCATCAAAGGACTCAACAAGTAAAATATTTCGCGGCGAAGATGCGATCGTTTGTAATTCATTGTGAATCACGTTGAAACCGACACCAACAACCACGATATTAACTGCTAGTCTTCGCAGAGGTTCTACAGCATCAGACAGTGGGATAGAATCAGGTGTTCTCGACTGTCGACCATCAGTGAAAAGCACCGCTATTCTCTGATACAACGGTCTCATTCCACCGTGAATGCTAAACACCTCGTGTGAAGCAAGCTTCAAGGCTTGGTCTATACGTGTGGTATATCCCATATAGCGTATTTCATCTATAGATGTTCCAAGGTCATTCCAGTTTAGGTGGTCTGTTAAATTGATGTTCACTATTCCATGGCTACGGAATGTGACGACACTAACGTGGCTGCCCTCAGGAGATATTTCAAAGGTCTTTGCCAGTTTTTTGATCAACGCTTTCGTTCTTTGAAAATTGTATTTTCCAGATTTTTCCAGCTACCAGATGAATCCACCATGAAACAGATGTCAGCTACTGTAGCACATGGCTGGAAATCTGACGCAACAACAACAACAAAAAAAAACGATATTTCAGTATTTTAGTCTTTTTTTTTTACCCTGAGTCTTTTAGCACTAAAGCAAAATGGGAAATAGGAATTACAACTAGAGTTATTCAGTTTGTGCAGTTATAAAACCTTTTTTCAGATTTTTTTTCTATTCCAAGCCATTGGTCATTGCCTTGATGATCATTTATTGGCCGTATTCACAGTATGACGAAGAAACTCGTATCAGACGAGGTTCTCGTCTTTAGTCAATGAATACGACCATCGTTAAACTCAGCCCTCGAAAAGGTACATGGGCAAAATGAATGAAATTTGAACAAGGAGACTTATTCCCAATGGGATGAGACAAGGTCTAAAATGGAAAAAAAGTGAAAAATCAATTCCAGCAAAAGATTGAATCAGAATGACAATGACGATTTTAGTGACGAAAAGTAACACTTTATCAAAACAGGACTAAGCTTGGAAATAACTATTATTGACCATTAAAACTATCTGGGAAAAGCTACATACATATATAGCGAAACGCCTTCTCCAAGATATAAGTAGACTAAAAAACATACCTGCGCAA
The DNA here is from genome assembly GCF_009602425.1 of Actinia tenebrosa. Next base: position 7,736 of record NW_022258581.1, on the reverse strand, counting down.
TTGCAAATATCTTTAGAAATTCTGCGCACTCTCTGCAGGAGATGACTGTAAGTATCAACAGAGTACACCTTTCCCTGGACGTCTGTTAATACAGAAGACAGCACTCTGATCACAACTAAATATACTGACTCCTGCCCTTAGTAAAGGACCAGCAGATATTTCCAAGCTATGAATCTCATTAGTAGAGACTAGGCTACCGTCGATGACCATTACCAAAACCTTGCGGACCTGCATTCTAAATCCGGCTTCTTTTTTAACAACTTGTATCAAACCATCAGCGGCAAGATCCAAAGCGTTGTCCAGGCGACTGATACCACCCTTCAAAGGCAGGTTGTCCACGATGCTATCAAACGTTTTTGAGTCTATAGCATCCTCGTATGTGAGTAAAAGATATGGTTTGGTGCTATAGAGGATCAATCCCACGCGGGTCTGGGATCGGCTGAGTGGAAAGGATTGAGTGAGCAGCTTGATGAATGTTTTGACCTGATCCAGTTGTGATGGGTTGATGTTGACTGAAGAGTCAACTAGAAACCCAACATCAAGAACGTTATCACAAGGTTTGACTTCTGTAAAAGAGAAAAAAATGAATAAACTTTTTTTGAATACATGGATTGGAATCCTTGATCATATCAAAGCGATCAATTTCAACTTTCCAACATTTTTTCCAAGATAAAAAAATTACTTTTTGATGATTTTGAGATGGCGCTATTTACAGTAGATAATAGTAAATTGATAAATATTGGAGTAATGGTAATGATTGTTGATTGTTGTTTTCAGTTATTGTATTATTGTATTATTGGTATAGTGGTGGTCGTATTGACAGGTGAAAGAGACGACAAAGGTGTTTGGTAGAATTTGTGACTTTAATGGTGGTGACGTTGAAGATATCTTATAGACTACTCTAAACACACAGGGGTATATAGTTTTACCTAAACACGCGATTTTTGTCCCTTTCCCCGCTCCTCAACATCTCTTACTCACCAAGCTTCTGACATACTGCCATAGCAACCTGTCCCGTTCTCCACCTCAGCTCCGTGTACGAGCTACTAACAATAACATTCTTTCTGTCTATAACAACCGCCTCAAGCTTTTGCATATCTATTGTATTTCCAATACAAACAGCTATGATTCGTACATCATTGTTCAAGAGTGGACGAGCAGCATCGCTCAAAGACAACGAATCTGATGAACGTCTGCGAAACAAATCGGTTAATACTACAACAAGGTTTGGTACTTCTGGTCTTGTGTACTCTCCCTGACTCTCTGTCAATAGTGCAGTAGCTGTCAACATAGCTTCATCAAGTCTTAGTGTCTCATTGATATAAGGAATATCATCAACAGCATCACTGAAGTCTTGGTTTGTAGTGTATTGACCAGGATTGATGATTATAGATTTATGCTTGGATAAGATGATTGCTCCTGCTGTTGTGTGGAAGGGGGAGATGGTAAATTTAACGCTGACGGATTTGATGGTTTCTTTCAGCTTTTGAAATTTGTTTTTGGTGAGAATATTTGAAGATCCAAGAATGAGGGTAATAGCAACGGGGTAGTCACCTTTTTTGACGGCTGAAAAAAAACCTTTAGGATATTTCTCTTGGTACCTTCTTCTCTCTTTCACTTCACACCATCTCCCCTCCCCACCCCTACTTCGTACCTGGGCCTGAATCTAGGGTTATGTATGATATCATTGTATGATTGATTAGGGATTAGGTTACATAAAGACCCCTTGCACAGAGGAGTGTTCTGGGGGACAAAACAATAGGCTGTCTTTTCTTATGCAAAAGATAAAAATCCATATTCTTGTCCCCAAGAACAATTCCTCTAGGGACTCAGTACAAGGGGTCTATAGGCTAAGAATAAGGTCGTCTTACGAAACCGAGGGGGAAGGGGAAGGGGTGGGATAATCCAGTACCAACCACCTCTGGAAGTAAAATCCTGGATTTTAAACTTAAAAAATCTCCAAACCTAAAAGTCAAGTCGCAGAAATAAATTTACTGATTATAGACACCCCGGGCAGCATTTCGACAGGTCTATAATGGAGGAGGGGTTATTTACCGGTACTGGCGCAGCACCTAAACCAATCAAATCGGGTCCCTAAATTGGATCATTACTTTAGATTAAAAGTCAGGATGCCTGTATTCCATGCATGTGCAATCTGTTTTAGTAGTTACGTGTCTCCCAACACAACGTTCCCTTATCTTTTCAATCCAGACTGACAGATCTGGATACTCTACTCCGCCTGTTTACTCCCTAACGACTAATTAACAACATTCAAATCCACCTAATGTGTTGGTGTTTCACTTACTGGCTAATTGACTTAATCTGTTAAATATAGGATACACAGATGACTGAAGTTCTACGAAGTCACGCACCATAATGACATGTTGCTTCGCATTGACTATCTCCGTTAGTTCCTGCATATCATAGCTTCACCCGACCCCTACAGCGACCCGTTTGACTTCTTTATCTCGGAGATTCTGAACTGGGTCTGTCTGGAATACGTCCTCTGGGTGTCGAGTCTGGCGCCCATCTGTGAGGAGGATGACGATGCGTGTTACGTAGGGGCGGGAGGATCGTCCTTCTCCAAAGACTTGAGTATCAACGACGTGTAATGCAAAACGGATGTTAGTCGTGAATCCAGTGTAGGGGATTTGCCTCAGTTCTTCGTTGAATTGGTCTTGATCGGTGGAATTTGTTAACTGAATGTGAACCTAATAAGAACATAGCCAAGATCGAAACAAGTACATCAATCTGGGTTCTCCAATTTTCCTCTCTCCACAAAACTCAACACCCCAAATTCCAATTCAATCTGTAAGTTAGCCGTGCCCTGAATTATATTAGCCCAAAGGTTGTTTCAGGATTCAATAAAACTCAACGTCTTTTAGTGGAGATACAATCTTTACCAATACGTAATACTGATTTATAAGTTTCAAGTTTATTGAATGTCCATAAGCCTTCTTTTGTGTCTATTCCGGCGACAATTACACGTTTCAAAACAAGTAATTGTTTTAGTTTAACGGGTTTAGCAAAAATCACTATATCAGATGTTTATCTGCCACGACAAGATTTCTCGTACTAACATGTGCGAGAAACGTCTTCAAGCAACTACGAAAAATTGTTCTAGAACAAAATTTAAAGCATTCCTCGCGTCAAAGAACTTCATCCACGCAATCCAGCCATCGAGATGAGCATTGCATAAATATCTTAATCAGATTCTCATGCAATGTTTTTGGATTGGTTTCTACCAACTGTAGGTAATTATAAAAAACACCTTGCAAAGGAGCGAGCAAAGGTATTTCGCATAACATTCCTCCTTATTTCCCATGATCAAAAAGGTCTGTTTTTGCACTTAACCTTGTATATTTAGTAAAGATGTAAAGCTACAGTTTATCAACCTGGTTTGATTTTAAAGGGTTCGTAACTTATGAGGTTTATTTTAGAAAACTTCGTCAAATCAGGATTTTAATAAGTACAGTAAGAACAAGGATCATCCGTTGTTTAAATTATAATCTATTGTTTTGGGTAGGCGAGGAGGGCGGAATTCGGAAGAAATTTGGGGCGAAACGAGGGGGAAACGCCTCTCCCTGATAGATTAAAATTCAAGTTTTGATACATTAATTTTGCCAAGAATTGTCGGGACTTTGCCCGGGCTAAACGATTCTCTCAATGGCTTATATGTGGATGGAGTTCTTCTGTATTTGTAACGTTCTGCTATCTATAGTAAATTTGAGGGAGTTCAGTTTTCGGTTGATATCTTACCTGAGCTGAATTGCTATAACTAACCACAGCAAGGTGTGCATCGCCCTCCTCAATACTAAGCGAACGTGCCAACGAACTGACAAACTGCTTTTCTCTTTCGAAGTTTTCCTCGCCAACACTTCCCGAGGCGTCCATTAGAACTGCAATATCTATGAATTCAGAGCACATCTTAGGTTCTTTGTTTGACAATTCAAAAGTAAATCAAAACTAAATAGATGGTTGGAAGGCAAAAACATTTAATGGAGTGGGTTGCTCAATCAATACAAAAATGCTGAGACGCGACGCTCTCATGAAGCGGTACTTCCATACCGTGAGTTTTTCACAGTCATATATAAAAGAAAACTGCTCTACGATGTCCTCGCAGCAATGAATTTGAGCAAGTCATATGTAGATATTCTAGAAAAATAATAATGACAGGGTTGATGCGATTCTTCAATAAACTAAGCTAAGTAGGAGGATAAATAATATGACAGGAAGCACGAGTATGTGTTGCAAATAATACGCTGCGCCACAACACTGTAGTCATCTATCCCTGGACCTGCCATCACATGTGAGTAGGAATGCTTGCCGTACGTATCATGATAACTTTGTGTGGCATCGAACATATCTTAACCATTTCATTATACAAGTCGTAAGTTCTTGTTTTAAATTCAGATTCATATTAGGGAGGTCATGGTTACGGGGGTCAAGGTTATCGGGGTCATGGTTATGGGAGGGCATGGTATGGAGGTCATGGTAATGGGGGTCATGGTATCTACTGATTGTTGTTTACCCTCGTAAAACAAGGACAATTTCAGTTTTGTACGAAAACTTACTTATGATTTGACAAACAGAGCTTGCTATTTTATCACTATGCGTCAGGACAGTTTCAAACGAATCCACCAGTGTTACATCCTGTGTCGATAGAACGAGTGGCAGGAGATCTTAATTACTAACTAATCTTGTTTTCCCTATCGCTAGGACATGGATCCCTCGTTCATGGAAAGGTTTGGCTGATATTGATAGGGTATCCACTGAACCGGACAGCTTATCACCAACCAGTACTATAACAACCTAAAAAAATAATCCTGTTAAAAAACGAGATGAGCAAGCAAGCAAGCAAGCAAGCAAGCAAGCAAGCAAGCAAGCAAGCAAGCAAGCAAGCAAGCAAGCAAGCNAAGCAAGCAAGCAAGCAAGCAAGCAAGCAAGCAAGCAAGCAAGCAAGCAAGCAAGCAAGCAAACGTTTGAAAAGAAAGAATTGTAGCTCATTACAGACGAAAGCTGGAGGAGAACTTACTTCTCTATGGCTTTAATAAAATCTTCATTTGTCTGGACTTGGTTGGGTTTTATTCGGAAATAAGTCGACTGTCCATACGTTATGACTCCGAACCGTGCATGAACACTGGAAATGATGAATGAAGAGGACACATCCTTCATGAACTGCTTCGTCATCAGGGACATATGTAACGAGGATGGTGTTTGGGCAATGAAGATTATGTCAACTGGTTTGTTACAATGATATGGAGCTACGAAAATAGGCAAAAACGCTAATTAAAGGAAATCATAATCTGATTAAGCAAGACATATTATTAGACTCAACTCGGAACTCTTGTTTTATGAATTAAATCCACCTTTATTTTTAAATCCCAAGCTCAACTTGACCAGTGCATGCATGCTGGTTCCGTTGTYGGAACTAGCATAGACACACACATAACAACACAAAATTTCAGTTCTCGCTTCGTGGCCTGTACGCCGGTTAAAAGTTTATTGAATCATTGGATGGTGCGCAAGGTCTATTGGGTCTGTTAAGACAGTCACCATGAAGTGACTTCGGATTGAGTGGCTAATATTTCCGAAATTACTACCGTTCCACAGTTCCTTGCGGCACCTCGAAAGCTAGCAGTGCCTTTGCATCGAACAGTCTCTATCACGTCTCTATCATTGTAAGTTCACCACTCGTCTCGCTTCGATGGAAAGGCACGGCTACCTTTCGAGATTGCGCGGGGAACTATGAAGAGGACTATTGCTGAGACAATATATATTGTAAGGAGGGGAACACTTTGGAGGGGCTATATCCCCCAGTCCTCCTAGCTCCGGGGTCCCTGTAACAATAGGATTTATATTAAAAGTCCATCATGTACCTAAACTTGTGCAGACCATCTTCATCAAGTCCTTGGTGAGCATCAGTAAGTCATGAAACCAGTACACGTTATTACACGCTGACTCAATGGTAAATCTATGTTCTCTAGTCTTTTTGATCCTCCAACAGCAACAGTAAATACTTTAGCGTTCATTTGCTGCAGCGCTTTGATTGCTTGATAGGACATTTGCCTATATAAACATGGGTAGAGTGTCGTTGATCTGTGACATATAATACAACCCTAGGGAAGTCATTCCTTGTACAATGATCAGCAAATAGTTGACTGGATAATTCTACACAGCCTTGTTGATTCTACTGGTTCCATACGGATTGTAGAGAATTCTTTTATGCTGGTGTAGCTTGTGCCGAACAGTGGCAACAAAGCCTTGGAGTGTCGAGGTTTCATTAAAACCTATTAGAATCTCAGATGTTTGCGTTACTTGTATGACAGCAGCACGAGAACCAGAAGTACCCACATTAAGAGCATTTGCCATGGAGTTAACAAAGTTCATAAGATGCTTGTTATTTAGGTTTTGAAAATCTTTGCGTGTCTGAATCAAGAAGAGGACGTCTGTTCTGTGAATGCATTTCTCTGGAGCTGTGAAAAAAAAAACAATTTAGAAATTTAAAATGTGAGTTGTGTAAAATGAGAATAAATGGAGAAGACATGATGAGCAAGAGAGTAAAAGTAATATCATTCAAATAATTTTGATGAAAAACTGATATAAGCATAGACGTCTCCACAACAACCATCAACTACACGACAACCTATTTTATGTCCAAGTCTCCATGACAACTAGATTTGTGGAAGTTATCATGACTAAACTCGTACGTTGATGTTACAATAAGAAATATGGTTTAGCCTTTACTAACGAACCAATCAAAGCGCGCGAGATCACTCTTTATGTAATCAAAATGGCCGGACACGACTCGTACCATAACGTTTCTCGTGACTTCAGTGGAAACGTTGGCCATCACCATGAAAACTAACCTGAATGAACGCACATTTTCTTTGTGATGTTAGACTCTGCAATCTTCTCTAGCTTCTCAAACTCGACCACATCTTCATCGTTCTTAACAAATGCTCTCAATTGCTGGGCATCGGCTCCTAGTCCACTTATTACTAATGAATAAACAGACTTGTTCTCCAGGGATTTTAGTAGAGACTTTAAGTGTGGAATGTGTGTTTGAATTCCTGTCGCCAAGAGTACGAGAACTCTTGGGATTCCTGGAAGTCTGTTGAATAATCTTGAAGATGCGACATGAAGGGCGTAGTCGAACCTTGAAGAATTCTTTGTTTGCTGGAGGTTGGAGAGATGGTTAGGTTGTATTAGATAATAGACCAATTTAACTTTTGGGGTACGTAATGTTTTCCCATTTTAGTGTGCCATTCTCTTGAAAACAAGATTCTTTGTTTTATCCATGCATTCGTGTCTTCTCATGCTCCACCGTTAAACAAAGAAGTGATACTCTAGGAAATTACACTATGCCTGAAAATGGAAAACGTTACGCCCAAGGTAGAGAGATCTATTGCTTACCAACTTGTGAACATCAAATGGATATTGCAGATTGCTGATAGCAAAATTGAAGTGTTTGACGTCATAATTAAAATCGTCACGTGTTGCTTGTAACGTAGCAGTGACGTCATCATATGTAACCAAGGCACAATAATAAAGTTTATTTATATAGCGCTCATATCCATGAGCATGTCCAAGGCGCTTTACAACAGGAATACATGCATAAATTATATATATGTATTTACAATATTTACAATGCTACGTATTTAAAATATTAATAAGTAAATCTAATTATAAAAGGAAAAACTTATCTTAAAAGCCTAAAGGCAATATGCATAAAA
>NW_022258580.1:18302-31034 GCF_009602425.1 Actinia tenebrosa | reverse complement strand
CAATCTTCGCACTCCATATATAGACTAACATATTTGCGCTGTTGCCCCCAACCACACTTGGAGTGGGTTGTTTCCGTAGGTGGATTTTTGACACGGGTCTTGCCCGTGTTGAGATTGCGCTGGAACCCCCATTCCCTATACTACTGGGCCAACATCAGGGGAAATTGGCCAGAATTCCCAAACGCAGTGGGCGCTATGGACGCAACCCCGCATGAGATATATACCGGCCCATAACAGAGCCCCAGAGATCGTTCTATGGTGGCCACCGTCACTACCACTGTTTCAACACCCAACTTATCATTGATAACCTTGGACACTTGAGATATGTTCAAGCCGGGTTTCTTGGTAGTACACACAATGCGACAGACTGATGACCGCATTGGACCAGGACAGCCTTTGGACCTATCACAAGGTGCAAAAATTTTAGYGGACAGGGCTTATCCTGATGGTGGACCATTGCTGACGGCCGTAAGAGTAAATCAAAATAGGTAGGCCATAGGGTAGGCCATAGGGTAGGCCATGGCCCAGGCCATGGACCCGGGCCCAGGTTTTGTTGCCACCCATATCTTTGTTAGTGTTTCTATTCTGAGAAACATGAAGTGGCGTTGTAAGAATGATTTCCTCTACTTGGCAAATAAACTCCTAGTTGTGACTCCTAGCAACACCCCTCGCTTTACATCTAACGGTAACCCAGTCTCTGTTTGTTTATTTGTGATTACAGTAAATGTACTGATGGTTTTCACAGCCGCCATCTTGGATGAATTTAATAAAAGATTAGTCATTAGTCTATTTTGTTATAACATCCAACATGGGCGCCGTGTCGTTTGTTATTTCATTCTCTTGGAAACGATTGAAAAAATGAATTTAGGTTTTTTCGTAACTCATATTAATAGTTTGGCGCATGCGTATCATTATTGCAAAATTTGGTGGCCATTTTGTATGGTTCCAASGTAGATTTCATAGATTTTTCTCTGTAGAGTTATTCAGATCCTTATATAGATATAATTCTTCGATTAACCATTGTCTTGACCGTATCTCCCATGGGTATTATATATTATATATCCATACCCGGACCCATAGGCGTCTTTGCTCTCGTTCGCAATGGCAAGGATTTTTCTTATCGACGATCTTAGTGGCGTTTTAAAAAGAATACGATAGGTTGCTGTAACATCTTCTTGTGCATGTACGATAGGCTATAAACCGCAATAACAAAAGAAACTATCTTACAAGGTAASTTGTCAAGTAGCTAGGCTTTATACCCGGGCTTTATATAACGAAGTCTGCGCTGAGATCACTTACATATATATTACATACATACATACATACATACATACATACAAACTTTATTGAAGCTCCCTTTGACACGGCTTTTCAGCCACAATGTAACAGAAATAAAGTATAAAATAATTTACAATCCATTAAAACTATATACATAAAATATATAATTATTCGAAATCTATAAGGATAATCTATAAAAACTACAAATACTAATCTAATCTTTATTAAATATCCTTTTAAAAAGGCCACGCTTAAAACTATTAATATTTATACTATTTTTTAGATCAGTAGTATTGATATTATGTGCCAGCCAGAGCTTATTGGCTACTGAAACAAAGAGATCTTTTGTTTTAATGATTGGCAAATTTGAATGAAAAAAGATTCCTGATGTCAATGTTTTTGTAAACAGTGAATATCGCTATATTTATTTACATAAATCTCTCAAACCATTTTTGGCGGTTAAGTTATCAATTAGTATCAATATTAGTATCAACTCAGTTTTTGGCTATCAATGTTTTTATTAGTTAATTGATTTCAATGGAAACCAATTATCATTTTTACCAATTGACCATGCATATTGCATCAATACCACATATTTCTCTTTTCATCACGGAAGAAAAAGTGCAAAATCAAAGTGCCTATACCCTTCTGACAATACTCTCAGCGTTGATTCTAAATGGGGTAAGATGTGGAATGACCCGAAAATATTTTATAGTTTGAGTGCGGCTTCTTGAAGTGAAAGGTTTTTCCATGCCATATGCTAATGTTGTGACGTATGAGGAGGCATTTATATGGTTATTTGTTGTTCCTCATAATTCGAAACACCGGCTTCTATGTGAAAACTAACTTGGAATAATTTCGATTAGAGCAATGGGAAAAACAATGACGCATTTTAAATTTTATTTATGTGTGCCAGTAATGTTTTGTATATATATTTTATAATTATTCCTCATACGTCACAACATTAGCATATAGCATGGAAAAACCTTTATAATTTCAAGAAGGCGTACTCAAACTATGAAATATTTTCGGGTTATTCCACATCTAGCTCTTACCCCATGTAGAATCAATACTGTGAATATTAATTGTCAGAAAGCTAAGGGTGATAGGCACTTTAATAATCTTTCAATTTCCAGCTTTTGCTTTCCAGAGGCCAGTAAATATCAGTCAATAGTTGGACTTTTTATCTTGCCTACATGTACAATAACTTAAAAACAGTGAACTAAAGTGTCTAAAATTCGCAGTATGTATGTAAAATTGTGTAGTAATAGGCTGTCTACTGCATACAGAAAGTATCATTGCCGATTTCATGGCTAATGCATAAATACCATCTTCAGGAACCCAGGGGTAAAATTCTGTGCTCTCTTTTATGATGCTTGATGCAATGAGCACAGAATTTTTACCATGATCTTGAATTTTCTCACTATCTGATAATGCTAGAGCCAGGGGAAATAGGAGGACATACCAATAATAAAGTAATTGCCAGCAAATCATGCACATGCTTGGATATATATTTTTGCTTTCAAAATTTTCACCTTGTTTTTTTGTAATAAAATTGTCATTTTTTTACTAGGTAAAAAAACAATTTGAACCACCAGCTTTTCATGGTGTGTCCTCTTTTCTACCACTTTGTTCATCACCTATATAGCCATCAAAATATGTTGTGGACTCCCTAGGCTATGCCCTGTGTTTTGGAGGCTAAATGATGACAATAGTGGTATTTATATATTATAATTATGATCAATATTTATATATATGTGATGATAATTAGATTTTTTAAGCACACTTACAGCACAATCCACACTTAATGTATGCACATCTTTGCAAAGGTTCTGTACATTAAACCGACACATTTCAATGCAAAGCTGGTTGGTTTTACTAAATAAGGTGTGCAAATGCTCATTTGGCAGGAATAAGCCTGTGCATAGAACTATATGTCAATATAAGTTACTGAATGTGTTCTATTGTAAATTAATTAATCTTTTTTGAAATTTTATTATATCATTGCTATCGAAAATTCCTCTCAATGTGGAAGAAATTGTGAGGGGGCATCAATAAATTTCAAAACGTCGTCACCATCAGTTTACTCATAAGAGCAGGATCTTAACAGTCCCAATAAAAGATGAATTCACACTGATTCTTGCTTTTCCAAAACTTAATTAATTTATAATTCCTTGTTCTGAAAGTTTGTAATTATTCCAATTTCAAGTAAAGGATCACAGAAAAATCTGAGAAAACTATTCAGAGCACAGGTATTTGGACTCAAGCAGTGATAGGGGAAGTAAGAAAGTGAAAGCATTTTAGTGTGCAAACAAAATTGTTATGGGATACATACTGATGAGTGTATGAAGTACGAAGGTTTGGAGGAAAGAGAGAAGCATATAATATATAAGGAGTTAAGGATAGTGGAGATTAAACTGTGCTCTTTATATATATATGGTGATGTCAACTAGATTTCCTAGTCAAAAAAATTTCCGTCTTCCAGGAACTTTTTTGAAAAAGAGCAGTAGGAAATTATAAAACTCGAACTCTTGAAAAACTGATAAGATTGTTCAAAAAATTATTCTCATGGTTGAAATCTGTGTTTATTTAACATTAAGAAAAGACAGTCAATGTCATTAACGTTGTCCACTGAATAAAGACATTTAGACATTTTACACATTTAGACATTTATAGACTAAAAGAAATATTACGTGTTTCATAATGTATTCTTTGCCTTGTGTGCATCAGCCTTAACTTTAAATGTAAAATTCAATATTGGTGAATCTGAAATCCAGAATGCCCTGAACATTTAGTGCAGATTTAAGATGGAGAATGGTATTTCACGTTTGTTTTATGCCAGAACGTCAGATGAAACACGCGGTATTTCTTTAAGTCCAAATGTGTAAATGTGTTTATGTCTTTTTTCGGAGGACAACGTTTAATAATGACATTGACTGTATATGCTTTCGTATCCATTAGAAGAATAGCTAGTGCGATATGACGTTTTTAGTGAACATCGGTTGTGAAGGTCTTCTGGTACCTTAAGTATAGTAACTATAGGCTTGTTGAAGAAACAATTTACTAAGGTTTAATTATATATATAAGGTGGCTCGGTATTTCCAAATGGCCRAATCACTGATGTCAATTTTGGACTCATAACTTTTGCGCCCTTTAAGCAATTGCCATGAAATTTCACCAACATCTAAAACAATCATTTAGTTATAATATGGTATATTCTGATTGTATTGTTAATAATCCGATGTAATTAAGCGTTTAAGCAGCACTGTTTTCACAAAAGCTCGTTTTATTTCAATGAAAAATTTGGGATCCTTTTAGATAAACATAACACATAACCTGGCCAAGTTTAAAGAAATTCCATTCCTTGGCGCTGAAATACCGCTACAGAAAGCTCACCTAAATTCATCATTGTGATAATCTTTTAAAGTTGTGAACTAAAAAATAGTCTTTGACTAAACATGCTTGAAAGCCATAGTTTTTAAAAAGTAACCGCAATTTAACATATATATCCAAATGTCATACCGCAATATTGCCAATCTGTAGCGGTATTTCAGCGCCAAGGAATTTCTTTAAACCTGGCCAGGTTATGTAATAACCTAAGTATATATAATTGACAAAGAATCACAAGTTTTTTTGGGCACAAGTTTTGAAATAATGACAGACTCATAGTTCTAAAAAACCAAATCTTTTCAATAATAAAGCTTATTACCATTTCTCTAGATTTAATCCTATAAAACTTGAATAAAAACAAACAAGAAATACATATGAAATTGAAAATTTACCATTTATTAATATCTAGGTGTGTAATTATAGTTTTGAAAATCTTTTTTTGGTCGCTTAACACTTTATTCATCAAAGTCTTTTATTTTGGAGTTTTCAATCTAAAAAATGAACTTATTTTACCAAATATTTCAGAAATTCCTTTTTGCTGTTAAGTAAAAAGTTGATAATAACTTCACTTCAAACCGGCCCAATAGTCTTCCTGGAACTAGAAAGCTTTATAAAATGTCGAGTTTTTCTCTGTGTGTGCTTTTTTTTGTATCTCGTTAAATTCCTGGATTTTATATTCTCAATTGACTTGTGCCAACTATAATAATACATTAAACATGAGTCGGTAACTGTATTCTTAGTTGAGTGTCCTTATATAATTATATACACATGTGACTATTATGATGTAATCAAATAACTAATAAGTGAATTATTACAAAACAACATTCCTCCCTTTGTTTAGAAAGGTTTTACTAGCCTAATAACAATAACAATGTTATAGATATAAAATGTTTCTAATATTGAAAATGTTTAACTTTTCTGTTGCTAGTTGCTATGCATATAATCTTGTAAATATACTGGTTGTGATCTTGACCTTGTAAATCTTCAAGGGAAATTGATATTTCCTTGTGCAGGTTGTGAAGATAGTTGTTGATTGGTGCTGACTGGCTGATGTTGATGACGATTATTTTGACCTTGTGTGTTTGAAACAGTTATGTCATCTTCCTCATCATCGTTGTGCTGTGCTCTCCTGTCTGTCATGGTCCAATACTTCTTTACATGTGAGGCATTTCTTCTGTGTTTAATAATAATAATAATAATAGGCTTTATATCAAGAGAATAAACCCGTACGAAAATATGAGGCTGACAGTAGCGTGAATCTGGCGCAAGTCAGGCCATAATACATTTTAATTACCATGAATAGAGCGATACTGAGCCATACATCAAAAAATTCTCGTTCATCAGAAGTAGCGAAACATTTGTCTGGCTGTGTTAAGACTTTAATCAGGCCAGAATTCTTTYGTTATCGGGAATCTTTACCGGAAAGGCGATCGCATATTTTTGTAAGTATTTGTCGGACCGTTTTATCGCCCAGAATCAGGCCCGATTGGTACTTTAGCTTGGAATCCCGCGGGTGTATTACCCATAATGCACCYGATRTAGTTATTGCTATATACTTGGTTGGATCAGAATTTCTGCATATCGCTGTATATATATATATATATATATATATATATATATATGTATGTATGTATGTATATACAGCTACATTTCACATTTTAATAAGCCTTGTTTACTTATTACTTAGTTACTTATTAAATGATGAGGTAGAAATGCATGGATCACTGGAAAAGTGAGGTATCATGATCAAACGTAAAAATTGACCAGAGTGACACATAAAAACATGCCTGCCATGCATTGCAATAAAGATACAAAAATCATTATATTTTTTATGCAATGTAATTCATTTATTAAATTGTTGCAATGTTTTTTAATTTGGTGGCCTAAAAATCCATAATTTAAGGAGGAAAATTGACATCTCAGGTTGGCAAGTTTTCTTGATTTATTAGCTGATTGGCTAACATTTACCCCTTCAGATAAGCTGGATATTCTGTTTCAAGGGACCATATTTTCTGACTACTCTTAACTCAATGACTTAWTCAATTACTTGTTCAGTAAAATTATATGTATACATAAATATTCGTACAATCCATGATTATACGTGTGTTTTTCTTTGTACCAAAAGCACAAAGAGTTTTTTAGTTATGATATTTTGATATTTAATCGTCGTCGKTTTGCTAGTCTTAATCACTATAGATGTAAACAGATGATTTTTTTAAATAGAAAAAGACATGTATTTGATACATGTATAAGCAAGTGTACATTGCTTTTAGATATATGAAATGTTTTGAGACACATCAAACCCATGATTCTTTAGTGGGTTGCTTATAGGGTTGGTTTATAGTTGATTATATATGAATTGTCTTTTTATTATTACCGTAGGTGCAATATGCTTGGATGTAAACACAAGGGAGTTGAATGTATAAGATGAATCAAGATGAAGATGATTCTGGATTGGCTGAAGTATGTAGGTCCCCTCACAATCATATGTATGAAAGCAAAGGTTTTACATTGTCATCATGATTGACTTCTTTCATCAGTATTTAATCCATCAATGTGTTTACATTGAGCAATTAATTATTGGATGAGGTTGAGCATGATAATTAGGCTGCATGCAACATCATCATCATCATCATCATTATCTTTGAGGGTCTTCACACTTCTGGCTGAGAACATGTGAAAATCCTGTGAAAAACCTGTGAAAATCATGAGCTAATTTTTTGCATTTCACATGATTTTCACACAATTTAACAGGTTTTACAAAGAATTAGACCAGCTGTAAAAAGGAACACTTTCACAGGTTCCAATCCTGTGAAAAACCTATGAATAAATTTCACAGGTTTTGGTTCCAAATCCAGTGAAAAACCTGTTAAACATTAGCCTGTGAAAAATATTTTGTGGAAAATTTCACAGGCTTGGAAAAGAATGAAAACCTTCCAATTGGAATTCAGCTGATGAATAGCCACTCTGTGGAAAACACTACTGTTATCCTTAAGTAGGATTGTAAGAAGGATCGTGGATCCTATGCGATATCTTTTTAGAATTTTTTATTAAGAAACTTTTATAATGTCAAGTTAAATTTACTGTAGCTGTTGATTTAAGTGTCATAAGTATGATCATATGCCTTCAAAATACTTTGAGGAAAATTAGAATTATATAAAGGCACTTTCAGCTGTTTTTACAGGTTTTTCACAGGTTTCTCCACAGAAAATAAAATTCACAGGTTTTTCCCACACAGGTTTAAAATGTTCACAAGTTTCAAAAATTAAGATTTTTCCAAGAATGGACATGAAATCAGCTGTGTAAAATTCAAAAATTAAACGAGACTTACCTGTAAGTTGAAGTTTGATTGGAATTCTATCTGTCACCAGGCGCTGTGGGATTACGCGAGATAGCATTGCGCCTGCGCGAAGTCAGTTTTTAAAGGACTTACCATGTGTGCAGTGGAAAACTACTGTCAGTAATTATTATTACATGGGATGGGACATAAGGACGGGCACGTAATCCCTCAGCGCCTGGTGACAGATAGAATTCCAATCAAACTTCAACTTACAGGTAAGTCTCGTTTAATTTTTGAATTCTATTCTGTCACCGCACTGAGGGCTCACGTGAGACTTCAAAGCCCAATGCACACATGAACAYAACATGTTAATAAACAACATGGATTATTGACTAACTGATGTCAAAATCTTATTAGCAAAACTGTTGTCTACATCTCCCTGAATTGGTTTATCATAAAACTTAGCAAATGTGTTTTCTGAACTCCACCCGGCTGTGGACAAATATCTGATCTAATGGCACAGAACATGCAGTAGCTTTAGAGGTAGCCRCTGATCTTGTACTATGTGGTTTAAATGTATCTGTATTAATTCCCGAACTGTTCATGACTACTTTAATCCATCGACTGATCGTGCTTCTGGATACTGGGTGGAATGGTTTCAAATAACTGATAAAAAGTTGCTTGTGGTCTCCACGCAATGACTCTGTGTGTGCTAGATAATTCCTCAAGGTAGTGACAACGCAAAGATTAGAGTCAAGTGGGTATGAATTAAACTTGACAGATAATGGCTTACTCCCTGGCTTAGTTTGCTTAATAGGGGTAGAAATTATGAAAGTAACTGATGTCTCTGTGGTTATCATATCTCCAATACTGAACATATGAATAGTTTGTCCTCTTTGAGCCGATACGAGAGCCATTAACATAACTGTTTTTAAAGTCAAATCCTTTAGTGTTGTCTTTTCTGAGTCACTGGGTATTGTCTTAAGGTAGCGCAGTACCTTTCCTACATCCCATGTTTCTGTGTATCTTGTTGCTGTTGGCCTGGATTCAAATACTCCTATAAGGAAACGTGTAACAGTAGGATGAGTACCAAAGGGAATACCATTAACAGGATTCAGAATACAAGAGAGAGCTGACTTTGCTGTATTTATACTGCTGTGACCAATGCCCTGTTCATATAACTCAACTAAAAAGTCTAATGCTTGGGCAATAGAGGGATTAACGAAGTCAATCTGTTTCCTATGACAATAGTTGTTCCACCTCTTGATATAGGAGTCATACTGTTTTTTGGTCCCTTTCCTCCAGGACTGCAGTATGATGTCTCCAGCTCTTTTAGAAATGCCCTGTGTTTCAAGGGATCTCCTGTTAGTCTGCAGGCCATCAGTATCATTTTCGTGATAAGTGGGTGTGTTATGTCCTTCTTTCCTAGCATTTGTAGAGTTTTTACTTGGTTTGGTAGAGTCCTTGGTACAGCTGTTAACATGTGTAACAGCTGAGAATACCATGGTTGGGTTGCCCACATGGGAACTATTAGAATGCCTTCRGACTCCTCCATCTGTATCTTCTGCAGGCAACGAGATATTWAACTAARTGGAGGGAAAKCATAGAAAAATTGGTTATTCCAACTTATTGAGAAAGCATCCACAAAAGTTGCCTCTGGATCAGGTTTCCAAGACACAAAACAAGGAACTTGCTTGTTTAGTCTTGACGCAAATAAATCAMTAGAAGGCTCTCCCCATATTTTGGTTATTTGTTGAAAAATGTTTGGGGACAGCATCCACTCCTTGTTATCATTAAATACTCTAGACTCTTTGTCTGCATGTATATTGTCTTTCCCTGGAATATGGGCACATGACAACCAAATTTGCCTTTCCATGCAAAACAGCCAAATGGCTTTTGTAACACCATTACAATCCATGGAGTGTGTCCCCCCCATTGCGTTTATATAGTTAACAGTAGTGGTATTATCAGAATAAATGAGAATATGCATGTGTTGAGTGTAGATTACTACAAAAAGATTTCAAACCATAGAGTACAGCTGTTAACTCGAGGCAATTAATGTGTTTGTTTGACTCACTCTCATTCCACCTGCCTCCTGTTCTGTTAGAACCCATTACTGCACCCCACCCTAAGTTGGATGCATCAGTGTACATGATGTTGTTACACTCAGAATTAGGTATACAAATGGGGTAATCCACATTTTTTATGTTGTCACACCACCACTGTAGTTCTAGCTTACTTTCATCTGATAACTTTAAATGACACAGGTAATTTCCATTGTTCTCCTTAAGGGCTTTAGTCTTATCAGATTCAAGGTTTCTATAAAAAAGAGGGCCATGCAAAACCCCAGGAAAACTAGATACCAACAGACAAATAACTACTGCTAGCTCTTGAATAGTGATGTTCTCACTTCTAMGCAATCTGAGGCACTTATTCTCAATGTTGATTATCTTTTCAGGGGTTAAACTCACTGTCATTGTCACAGAGTTAAGGATAAATCCCAGAAATATCAAAACCTGTGTTGGTTCAAGTATTAACAGATTGAGGACCATCAATCTTTATTTCGATTTGTCCTGTCTGAATCTCTTCTGGTTTTGGTTGTACAGCTGTCGCTCGCCGTTTCGCCAGCCTAAAAAAGACCTCCTATTTCGACCTCCATGTCCCCTCGAACCGTAGTTGTTGTAGTTTTTGGAGTCTCTGGAGTAATAACGTGGCCTCGTAGAGGTAGAGGAGCCTGCAGTAGTGGTTGTAACTTTCTTACCAACACGATTCACTTCGGTCAGGTCTTTGACCTCCTTCGCTAAATCATCTCCAAATAGCTGGTCGGTTATATTGAGAGCTAAATTTGCTGAACAGAGATGTTTATAATCATTGTGTAGGTCGGGCTTAATTTGTTCTCTTCGCCTCTGATTAAGCTCTATATTTGCATTGGCAACGAGAGCAAAGACATCAGTAGCTCCTTGGAGTAATTCGTTTCCCGAGGGAATTGAAGACAGCTTGGTGAGCAGTTTATCTATCATGGTTGTCAAGGTGCACATGAATTTGAATAGAGACGTTTGCACTTTCTGCAATTTTACGTCTTGAGAGTGACAGTTGGGCTCAAATTATCCCAGACTGCCTGATTTACTCTTACTTTGGCCAAGTGTTGACAGTTAGCTGGGCGATAGTACTTGTTCATTTTTTCCTGGAGTTTTTYCTCYGTCAGCCCGTCTTTAATCAGAGAGTTTATTATGCTCGCGAGTTCAGTGTCCACATCAGGACCTGTTTCCTCTTTCTGAAGTTCTTGTTTGAGGCTATTAAGCACTTCACTCTTTTCCTCATTAGAGGCTGGTTTGTTTTTGGTGGATCTACCGATTAAATTACCCAAAGACGTATCAACGTYCATACTAGTATCGTCGCTGACCTTTTCACAGCGCTTCTTCGCGGGGGGTTCCTCCTCATTATCATCGTAGACGACTTCTAGCTCTCCTCTCAGTGTCTGAAAAGCCTCCGAAATGGCATTAGCCATTTTCGTGGAAAGCTGAGCAAACCCTTCATGCATTACATCTGAGAGGAGCTRTTTTTCTGAGTTGTCAACAGGATTTGTATTGACACCAATTTTGGCGCCATTTTCCTTCTCCACTACCTGGACTTCGATATGCTCTTTAACCGGGGAGTCCTCTTCAATTCTCTGCTTCCTTTTCTTCGTAGAAACCTCTTTGCTCCGCTTTTGGTCATTAGGGTCGATTTTTGTGCTGTTATCGGGCATTTGAGAGGCAAATTATTCCCCCTCAAAAAACTCCTAACTGATCGCTTGTGAAGGCGGCAATACACTGACTTCATGCAGGCGCAATGCTATCTCAGGTGAGCCCTCAGTGCGGTGACGGAATAGAATTCACAGGTTTTTTCACAGGTCATTTTGATGTTACCTGTGTTTTCACAAGTTCTTCACAGGATTTTCGCAGGTTCTCAGCCAGTAGTGAATAGTTACATTGATTTTTTTATATATGCAGTGTACACAGTGTACACACAAAATATTGTAAGTAAACTTAGGTTTTTTTGGTGGGCTTGTAATTATTATTGTGGGGTCGGACACAATATCAACAAAGATAACTGAGTGTAATTAAATAAAGAATGTTAATAGAATAGAAATACACCTATTTGCAAGAACGTTGACATACGAAAATAGAACATTAGTGATTTAGTGGGATAGGAATTATATTAAAAAACAAAAGAAGATCACTGAAGCTGAACTTTTTCTTTTGTCTTTTAATCTATTCCTTTCTCGCTAAATTATTAATGTTCTAATATCGTATGACAACGTTTTTGCAAGTAGGTGTAGATACAGATTAGAAAATTTCTCTACCTCCAGCTCTTCAGATCTTGATTTCCCATTAGTCGTTACTAATGGGAGATCTACTTCCCCCAGTTGTGGATTTGTATGGGCAGTCTTTAATACAAGGCTGAAGAAAAGATCTTAAAAACAATATTTAAAACAAATACTGTTGCGTCTGAAGATAAATAAATAAATACATAAACTGAGGTTTGCATAAACATTGACCCTTTTGTGCATATTAATTCAACTATATCAAAAGTATATCAAAAATTATGGGACATGATGGACTGATATTTTTTTTGAGTTGTCCATCACTAGGGCTTTCTGAAAAAAATATCAGAGATGGTATCCCATAATTTCTAATATACTTTTGATACACTTTTGTGTATATACAAAGGATCATAATTTATGCATATTGCTGTATATACATATTAGGAAGCATTCACAAAAACTCGTTTGGGGGGGGGGG
>NW_022258580.1:0-11059 GCF_009602425.1 Actinia tenebrosa | reverse complement strand
AATTTAAATATTATTTTATTTATTAAAAAACATAAATCATGATTACACATAACAAACAATACAAATAATTACAAATAGTGGTTACAGATGGTGCTACGGGCTTACTTGTCTTAATTCAGATAATAGTTCTTGAAGATTTTGATATTTATTTACATGAGTGTAACTTGCCTTTTTTTCTGGCAATTCTTCTTTCTATTTTTTCATATTCTAAAAGTTTCATTTGAAATACAATAATATTGGGCCTTGATCGGTCATATCTCATGTCATGAGTGCCCAAAAATGATTTAAAACTGCTTTACAAATGTTTTCATAAAGCTTTTACTACAAGAAATTACCAAATATGCATGATTGGTAATGAAAGTAATGACAGCGAAAGCATTATGTACTAAGTAACGAAAGTAGTCCGGATACCTTATTACTGCCGTTTGTATTGCTACGCGGCCACCCCAGACAAAAATCGCAAGGTGCACTTTGCAATAGGCTGCCATCAATCAAACAGGTTGACGTCATTTACACGCGTTTAGATCGGCCTGGATAGGCTGGGTGAGTGTGGCTCATCATAAGCAATCGACAAGTTTTGGCACCTTTTGAATCACACCTGCGTGTAAATGATGTCTACGTGTTTAATTGACGGCAKTCTATTGCAAAGTGCAAGTCGCGATTTTTGTCTGGGGTGGCCATGTAGCACTGCAAACGGCTGTCAGGACTAGCTAGCCCACAAAGAGCTATCTAATTTGGACACTAATGTATTAGAATATTGTAGATGAATTTGAGCAAAGTTTAAATTCAATGGAAAACTATCAAAAAGTTATTGGTCATATTTTTGGATGGGTTGAAAAGTTGTACGTGAATATTATTTGCAGCAATTAACACATACCATACTTCGCTTCTGACCTAAAGACTCATATGGCCAACATGCAGGGGCAGTAGAACCGGGGGACCAGGGGGGCATGTGCCCCCCCCCCCACCAAATTTTTTGGGGGGCCTGGCCTCCCCCAAAATTATTGGTTCTTAGTCATTGTTTTAACAAAACATTGTCATTATCACATAGCGTTAAATATAATCTTCAGTGCCCCCCCCCCCCCCACCAAAGATTTTTGCAGTACCCCCCGAAAGATTTTCAGCTTCCGCCGCCCCTGACATGGTATAATTGTAATAGTTAATAGAATGACTCCGATCAGGTCTAGCTCAATTAGTTGCAAATAAATATTTTTACATGAATTGCATTGAGTATGATGCTTCTTGGAGAAATCAAGGTTTATCATCATATAAACCAGCATTTCATGATTGTCATCATTTGTAAATTGAATCACTGGTTGCAATCTACTAGAAAACAAATTTACAATAACATTTAATCTCTAAACCGTGATTAAGACAATGATATTTTATACAGTAATTTTTACTGCCCCTGAAAAGTTTTGTATATTTTTATAAAAATTGTCTGCCTATGATATATATCACACTCATTAACATTTTGGAAGTATAATAAACCTTGAGATCTCCAAGATGCAATGACTCAAATAAAATATTTAATCATTCAGCTATTCTCTTTATGTAGAATCGATCAATGCTGAACATATTGATTTATGTGTCATTAAGGCACTTTAAACACCCAAGCTAGAAGGTACATGTATTTATCAAAATGTATCATTTTTTCCTTGCAAGAATATACAAAGAAGTATTTGGTCTTGAATTTTTCCCACTCAAGCTAATTAGCATTTCAGGATAATAACATTGGTTATGATCATTGGAACAATGTTTGTGTGGCTGGGATAAAGTTCTTGAAAGATTTAACTAACTTTGAGAAGATATAGAAATATAGATAAGTTATAGTGCTTGGGACTAACTTTGAGAAGATTAATTATCATAGTCTGAGTATGTCTGCATTATACACATACTGTGGGAAATTCTTCCAAGGCATTTTTTCAATATGACCCGAATGCCTTGACTGGTAACAATTGTATGAAGGCAATAGAGGTTTTTCACCACCATGTGACAGCAACCATTATATGTTAGATGGCAAGAACAATACAGTTGCTTTGCATAAGAAAGGATTCAATTCAGAAGCCTAGGGGGTGTACTCGTTGGGTAACGTGATGGGGAGGTCAGACATATTTTTTCGGGTTGACAATTTTCATTCCCGGTATTTTTTTGGGTCAAGAGTCCAGCCACGTATTTTTTTAGGTCTCGAAATGAAACCCATATTTTTTTGGGTCGTCACATCTCCGAGTTCRATTTTTGTATCAGAAAAATATTTGAAGAGCCTGTTAAATTCAATAAATCAGTTTTGAAGTAATAATTTAATTCTTGCATTTTTTTGGTTCAGAAATTTGGATGCCATGTATTTTTTTGGGTGTAAAATTTCAGGTTTGAGTATTTTTTTGGGTTGCAATATATATGAAGCTCCGTCGGACACTCCTGTCATGTTACCCACCCGAGTACACCCCCTGGGTTCCCAAGAGCAGAGAGATTGTTCTGCCATGAGACCACAGGAAGCCCAAGAAGTATTATGTGATGGGCATGTGATGGTGCAAAACCTCTACAGAGTGTAATAGTTCTAATATCTGCTATTGAAGATTCTTGTCTTAATGCATCTTGAAAATATCTAGCTGGGTCTGAGGGTGTTTCATAAAGGTAAAAAAAATCATGCAAACACAAGTAAAAGTTATCCCTAATTTCAGGAATTGAAAATGTGATTACCAACTGCACTGCAGTGATATAAAGGACAAATTACAGCAGAGAATTCTGGCGGTCATAAATATATTAATTTCCTTTGATTATGTACCACGGCACATTCGGACCGTGTCAGTTTTGATAGTCTTTTTGATTGGAGGCAAGAGCAGACAATTAGATTATTTCAAGAATTTGCAAAAAATTAGACTTTTGAAGTTCGCTGTGTTTCCCAACCAGTCCCCTCTATTAACTATGTTCTGAGGTAAGGCTTTCTCTAGCTTGTAGTTTGTCTGGATTTTCTGACAGTTTTCATTGCCACACCAGTTTTGAAATACTCCATTAATTATGGATGTGTTTTGGGGGTATTTAAATTCTTTGCCAACTTGGTGATTGAAATAATTGTTTTCTTTGTCTTCCCAGTCTCAACAATCTAGACGCCATCTCGTTTTGAAAAAGAAGAAACTACGCCACAAATTTGTGAGTAATTTATCCTCTATGGTATTAGGCATGAAATTTCAGCTTTACATTTTGGGGATAACTTGTTGTCCTCTATATAGAATTACATGGTGAACATCGTCGAACATTCACCATGCGTTTCAGACATGCATTTCGGGTGAATTTTCACAAATGTATTTTTTGTTTGATTTTTCACTTTTTAATTGGTCCCTGTGATGACGCCATCATTTTGTAAATTCTATATTGATGACTACAACATGAATTATTCAGTATGTGGTCATCTATCGCTGTGCCAATTTTCATGCTTGTATCTGTAAACTGAACAATTTGTGCATTATACTCTTAAGGTGGCATCATGGCTCAACCCCATTTTTTAGAGTGCACAGGTACTTGGATTTAAATGGCTATAACTCCTGTTACAGACCTAATTAAGTTAAACACGATTTTTAGTACACTTAATACGCATGGACAAAAGTTTACACTGATGCTAGTTTGGTTGAAATCGAAGTTTTCTTAGCACCATCCATCATTAGGATGTCCTTGACTTTACATTTTGCGAATTATCTCGAAATCCAGACCTAGCTTTAAAAGCAGTTTGCATGCTTTTCCCATTGGTTTCTCATGCAGAAATTTGCAAATATTAAATAAAATTATGAGTCACACTGCAGGTAAGAGACAGGATAATCACTGAGTTAGCGGTTGAGTTGAGTTTGAGTTGAGTTTGAGTTGAGTTTCCTAAATGATCTTTTCACATGTTTTTTTTTGTATTTGTTTATTTATCCTTTTTGTCTTTATTTACTTTGATATTTTTTAAACAAATTTAGTCGTTTATTGCTTCCAGTTAATTTTTCTCTAGTTCGAATGAAGTGAAAACCACTTCCGGCAGCCCGAAATAACTCACCCATATGCATTATAATAAAGCAAAAGCAATACTTCGTGTTTATCAACAAACTCCATCTGACGATGATACACATTAAGAGGGTATGTTTTTTCAATAATAAGCAAAAATATGGCAAAAAGCCCTAAAAGCTAGACTTTCGTATGAGTTTTTATCCCAATTTTYGTTTTGGGTTAACACTCAAAACCTTTTTTAAGCACTTATTAGCTGATGTACTATGATAAAATGCCTGTTTGAAGCAATATTTTTAATTGTACAAAGATGTTTTGTTGCATTTGTGTTAGAATGTTGCTTTGTCAGGCTTTTTTTATAGGAAATATACGGGAAATAAGCAATTATGAAGGCCTATAAACCTCATTTTCGAATAAATATTTTGCTTTGGGTTAACACTTYGATTCGACTTTCATCAGTCATCTCCATGTGTGGGATCCCTGTATTTTTAGCATTGGGCTATCTGTGCCAACCAAGATGGCGCATTGTTTAAGATGTCTTTCTGCAAATTATAACTGCAAGTTTTCATGATTTTAAGCTTTAAATTCTGTAAAAAACTCCGAAAACCACCTCACACTTACTTCAAAATAAGATGAGATTACCATAATAATAAAGATGTGGGGTGATGGCCAAACGAACCACAATTTTTGTAAGGTACGTAATTGCTTGATCAAGTGAAAGACTTAAGTGAAGTGGAATGGTAAACATTCGGCGATTTYGCAATTTGAAGCATATTTTCAAAGAAAAATGGAATTARAAGTATTTTCTAGACCAGGTAAAAGCCTCCCATCGCGCAACTCAAACTCAACTCATACTCAACTCAACTGCTAACTCAATTCCCTGGTAAAAGAGTGATGTTTTCCAACATTGTTCTTTGTTCAACCATGGTTTTCACTTTGTACTGGTTAATAATAAAATAAATGCCTAGTATGCGGTCTTAAAAACTCTCAGTGTTGAACAAACAGCATCACTCTTTTACAAATTTGACTATAATTGTAGTAAACCAAACTAGCATCAGTGTAAAGCCTGCACATGGTTAGGTTTATGTGTATTGTGTGTGAAAAATCATTTTCAATGTAAGTCTGCAGCAGCCTAGCTGAGTTGTATATCCTATGACAGGAGGCAGCAACAATTGAATCTGGTCTAATCTGATTAACATGAGATAGAATGTAGTTTCCAGAGGAAAAAGTTTATTTTGATTTGCGTTCTGTCAAGGCTGCCATCACGTGATGGTGCAAATCAAAGCCTCTATATAGATGTTTCAATTCAAGTACCTCTGCAATCTAAAAACTGGGTTGAACCACCTTAAACTATGTGGCCTAAGATGGCTCAATAGGTTTTTCTAGCTGGTTGCACTACCTTTCAACTTCAAATCACAAATACGCAAACAATTCAACCTTTTAGAGGTTTTAAGGGAAAGATGAAATTATCAAATTAGCATATATGTTTTTACTTTAATTGGAAATGAGGTAAAACTGCTGTTAAAGTGTTGGTGCATTTTCATTGATTACCGATTTTCTCCATTTTTTGATTGCTCATTTCARGCTCAAGATTGAAAGCCTTATATAATGTTTCGATAATTAAAATAAACTTTGACATTATTAATTTTTAGTGCTTCTAAACTTTAACATCAAATTTTCTGAACCTTTAGCAAAGTACTCATCGTCCAAGATTTAGAAACATAGATAAAAAATGGAGAAAATGGGTAATCAAGCAAAGGCACCTACATGTACACTTAACAGCAGTTTTATAAGCATGCATGCTCATTCAAAAATTTCACTTTTTGCTTAAAGCCTCTAAAAGATTCCCCCCCCCCCCCCCCCCCAAATGAATTGTTTGCATCTGCATAGTTGTGATTTGAAGTTGAAAGGTAGCTCACCAAGAAAATCCCAATTTTCTACACACTCTCCCTTCCAGTGGGAAAGGTTTTCCACACATGGTGTTGGACATTTAACAAAAATTCCGAAGTTGGATTGATTTGAAATTCATGCCAGACCGGTTTCAATGCGATTTCATTTAGCAGCTCCAAGCCAAAGTGAGTGAAAAATAATTTTGCAATTTACTCAAAATCAAACACAGAAAAGTTTGGTTCTTTCATATTTTGTTTGCCCAGCTTTTGTAATTTTTCATGGTGCCATATTTGCTTTTCACGGTGTTATTGGGATTGCTTAGAATTCATTTGCAAGTCCAACTGATTTCTGGTATGAATTCAACCATTGTTATTGCCAGTTTTAACCTTTTTTTTCTTCAAATGAAAAACAATCAAGCTCATTTATACATTGTTTATGGAACAGTTTATTTGTCTGTAGTTATTATCCTGAAAAATAATCAACTTAGCCTGTCCCTCTAATGTGTACTGTTAAGTATTCTAATTATACAGCTTCTCATTAATCCCATATAGGTAACTGTCCAATTATTTTCTTAATTGGACAGGTCTTGTTGATATGGGATTAATTAGGCAGCAATATAATTAATAGGTAATGGGATTTCATGCTCCCCAATCAAGAAATAATTAGACTTGAAAAATTCCTCTGACTGCCAAATTGGGCTCGGCCTACGGCCTCATCCAATTTTGGAAGTGCTCGCAATTTTCCTCGTCCAATTATTTCTTAATTGGACAGCATGGAGTCCTATTACATATACAAATTTCAGCCATTGAGAATTAAAACATAGTATAGCTGTCCTTGCTGTTGGCCCAGTTGTTCAAAGCCTGATTAGTGCTAATCCTGGGTTAACTCTTTATAAGACCTATAGAGTTAATCCTTGATTAGCGCTAATCCAGCTTTGAACACCTGACCCTGTTTTGTGCAGAATATTCATGTGTTCCAGTGAAGGTCTGGTAAATTTCAAAGTTTTTGTATTGTTGAAGTTGTGCATTGTTTACTTTATTGTTGGTAGAAATTGAGTGTCTAACCCTGAGTGTCTGTAATCAAGGAACACAGTGGTAATTTGGAACTTGATATTGGCCTATTTCATCCATCTTAGAATTGTTAGAAAAAATTGCACACTCGGATATTTATGAGACAATTAATCAATTTGATCAAATCAATCAAAATTTTCAATTTCATCTTTCAATTTCAATAGACCCTCCTCCAAAAAAGCCGCAACAAATTCAAATGATTTAAAATTGACCCTTTTCCACCACTAGTAAGAGCACCTTTACTTTAGTAACCTTACACAGATTCATCATGTACACCTCCTATACCTGCCACTTGTACTTATCAAAGGAAAAAATACTTCTAGAAAATACAGCCCATTTCATGTATCTACAATGTAACCGACTCCAGACATTTGGAGCCACTTGGTGTTTTGGCTATCACCAATCGAATTTACCCATGGGAAAATAATTATTGCTTGCAATCGGAATGCCGTTGGACTGTGGTAAGTTTGATTGGCAGCATCCAAAATGCCAAGCACCTCCAAATGTCTGGAGTTGGTAAGGTCGCAGATGGTACAAAAAGGGGCTGTACCTAGTGTGTGTAAAATGTTGATAACCAAATCCATGTGTTATTTATAGAATTAATGTAAATGTGGAAGCTGGCAAAGATGGCTAAATATGACTGGAAAAAATATATTATAGGCTCACAAAAATATTGAAAAAAGGAACATGGAATTTATTAATGAAGAAGGGTCAAACAGAAGCATTTTTATAGCCCTCTGCACATAAGTAATATGCTATATGACAGTATCCCCAATGTTAAATAGGTGTTCATAACATCTTTTAAAACATGCCAATGTATTTATGTGCTTGTAACATGTATAGTAATTTCTTCTCATTGCTAGCTTCAACAGGAATTTAATGAGGTACTAGCTGGGAAACTAGAGGGAAAACCAAAATTATTTCAATATTCCTAATCAACAGGTAGAAATTATGTGACTTTCCAGTAATGTGGATTTGGTCATGGAGTGCAAGCCATATACATGTATCTGGGAAACAAAACCAAAGATATGTATTGTCTACCTAATTGCTGGTATTTTGCTGCAAATTTTCATGAAATAGTAGACATTACTGTAGCAGAACATTGGGAACAAAAGCAAATACCTCTACTTTTTTGGTTTGGTTCATGCCTGAGGAAATAGACTTAATYGGCTAACGTGTTGCTATGTACGTTACCACCCAATTCAAACCTTCTGGGAATAGAAGCGTTTGTCTCTACAGATTCAACTGTGAAACCAAAAAATAAGGAACAATGAAACTTAGTCTCATGTGGTTTGAATTGGGTTGAAACATTTATAGCAACACGTTAGCCGATTAGRTCTATTCTTAGCTAGTTTACAAAAAATTGGTTGATGACTAAAAATATTTTGAATCGTCAGAGCACAATAAGTTTATTTAGCCTTCAATGAGCTCCCACACATGTACCACACTTCAATAAAACAAACCATCAAACTGGCCATGAAAATTCCAACRTATAAAGTGCTCAGAAATTTCAAACCTCCCATCCTAAATTAAATACGAGTGTTGCACATGAAGTAAGTAAACTCATTCCAAATCTCAGTAACTGTTCAAAGAAATGGGTACATAAATATTTCAGTCATTTATAGCCCTTTTAAATTCCAAAGCCTTCTATCTTCATTCAATAATCTCACATAATCCAACCAGCTAATAGCTGCCATTATAGAACAAGGAGGGAGACCAATCACTTTTTCAAAACAGCAAAGCAGCAAATCGTCTAGCTTCAAGTCATCCTAATACCATAAATCAAAAGATGCATTTGATTTGACCTTCTTATTTGAGAATCCACAAGTTCCTGACAGTAGTCTTCACCATCCTTTATCTTGAGGGGCCTAGTGATCATATAATATGTAAGAAAAGTTATAGAGTGCACGCACTAAAACCGTGATTATTAAATAGTACTAATTAGTTCATACAGAATCCTTTGTTTTCTATTTTTTAATTATCACTTTTTAGTGCTAAAAATTAGTATTTGTTTCACAGATTTAGTGTGAGCACTCTAGTTCAATACGGTTATAGCAATATGGTCAATATGGAGCAATAATTGGCAAGTGTGTAGTAAATGACATATTTGAAGAGACTTTACAACAGGAAAGACAATTGAAGAGTCAAAATTTATTCGTCTGAACCCCAATATGTGTTCCATAACATTTGCAAAATTTCGTTAGTTTTTCTATGTTAATTCTCATTAATCCCATATAGGTAACTGTCCAATTATTTTCTTAATTGGGCAGTCCTTGTTGATATGGGATTAATTAGGCAGCTATATAATTAATAGGTAATGGGATTTCATGCTCTCCAATCAAGAAATAATTAGACTCGAAAAATTCCTCTGACTACCAAATTGGACTCGGCCTCATCCAATTTTGGAAGTGCTCGGAATTTTCCTCATCCAATTATTTCTTAATTGGACAGCATGGAGTCCTATTGCATATACTAATAAGCTTCAATAGATTTAGAACATTTGTAAAGTAAGCTTAGTAATTGATATATACAGTGTTATGTGCAGAATATGTAGAATATATAATGTAGAACTTGAATTGTTGTCAAGAAACATGGATCCGGCCGGGTAAGTCAGAACAAATCACAATTACAAAGTTCACAGCAGATAAATCTCCCATTCTAAACTGAAAGAAACCTCGGGCTTTTTAAAGCCAGATTTTCACAAATAAAAGGAACTGTACGTAGGCAATGGGATGTAAACAGGTTGAGAAACAATTACAAGAGGTTACTTAATATGCTTTTTGGATTTACATGCAATTGTTTATTACTCACCTCTTATTTTATTGATATTACGTAGTGCTACATATTAATTGTAAGCTCCAGTCATAGAACTTTTCAATCCAGAATGACAATTAGTAGCATTATACGCTATCATAACTTTAGTTTCCCCAGTCATCTATTTTGCAAGGCTTACAACTAAGAGTTGTTCATGGTACTTCTCTTTGGCCCTGAGCCTGGCCCTGCATGCATGCATATGTTATCGATCTGTTTTAAATCTTCGCTTTTCAAGAACATAAGCAACCACTCACGGTCATCGAAGAAGGTAAGCTTTATATATGAAAAATATCATCTCCCACAAGACAAAGTCCAAATATTTAACTGCTGCTTGACAAAGCGAACCTCCTTTCAACAGTAGTTTCGATTGAATTGGCCTTCACATTGTAAAACGATGAGTTTTCAGGGTTTTTGTGGAGGAACAAAAACATATATTTAGCATAAACTGTCACGAATCCTGCAATCTGATTGGCTTAAACGTACTCATTATCTATCCTGTAATAGATAAGCGGTAGCGAAAARTAAACAAGTTCATGATCAAGTTTCGTCGAAATCTCTGCTTGTTTTCTAAAAAATCGAATGTAGAAGAGACAAGATTGTATCAAGGAAAGGAATTGGGGTTTTGAACAGTACAGATAAATAAAAACTTAAGCATTATGGCAATTTTAACACGAAAAAGCGGCCGCCAGATTTCGGTGTGCAAACTTTACGACGGACAAACAACTGACTACTGAAATGATGGCATTTTAAAAGTTTTCCCTCAAAGAACAGAAAAAATCCAAGACAACTTATTCACATGTCTTCAAGAAGAAATTTAAARGAACAGACGAAACAATAAATAAAGTGCAAGTTAACTGACAAARATCTAGCAAATAGGAATTGGAATTGCAAACATGGCACGGCTTTGAGAGATCTGATAACAAAGTAATTTGTCAATAGCGCCGAATCCACTGTTTGAATAATAGAAAACGAGAACGAGTAGTCAATTGTTTTTAGCATAAACCTACTTGCTAATATTATAGTAATGAAAACAAAAAATGACACTGAAAACTTTACTGTACAAAACTACGGTCAAATGGCAGCACTTTTTTCATTCATATTTTTTATTCTACAGGCTACCCAAGAAAGCCTCAAGGTAGCCAAACCTATTACATACCACAGGACACCCAAAATAAAAGATAACTTTGATTTTAAACRCAGGAAACCCAGAACCAAATAAGAGGGGATGTCTGCAAAAATCGAACAATTTTGAAATTTTGTGGCAACGGTCGAAAAATCGATTTCGCTCATATTCTAACCTTAGGTAG
>NW_022258579.1:3481-19942 GCF_009602425.1 Actinia tenebrosa | reverse complement strand
GCGTTTAAAACATCAAATAAACTTCAGGTAATCTAACAAGAAATGTATAGTCAAAACGACGCTAACATGACGGTGTTGAGTAAATGACGTCACAGCGTAAAACTCTGTACATAATGACTCGTTGGCCGTGAGTCAAAAAATTAATGGCGGACGAAAATAAATCGTAACATTTTGGCCCTTCCCGTTCGAATATTAGAAAGATATTTCAGTGAGAGGTTCTTAATGTGTTCAAGATTATTTCAGCAAAGTTCCAGCTCGAATGAAAGAGTTTTAATTTTGGAACGATTTTCGTCCAAGTGGCCCTTTAAAGGTAACCGTGCCTGTGCGTCAAAGCAAAGACGGCGGTGGCCTTGTAATGATAGAGACCTTTCTTAAGCTTACTGGAGATCGTCAGGGGTATGATTCGTTTAAGACTATCTCTTTTCAACACTTTAAACAAAACCCCATCTAACTATATATCGTTTTAAAGGCCATATAATAAAGATTTAGAAKATGATTTTTTTTATTTTCATTTTTTTTGAAAGAATGCCGGAGCCTTAAACACAAATCGGGCACGTTCAGTAGCGGTAACACCTTGAAAACTTATTGACATGTTTCTATCATCAGCAAGGTCACTGCAGTTCTCGCTTCGAGATATACTGACACAATTACATTTCAAGATAGCGCAGGGAACTGTGAAGAAGACTATTTTACGTCAGTTTGTGGAAATCTTCACAATTTGTTTTAAAGGGACAAATTAACATAAGGAAATATAAGCTTGTTCATGACAGCATTGTACGTATTTTTATTGAATATACATGATAGTCAATCATCATGTAGTTATTAACACATTAATGCATGGAAAAGGAAGTTGGCTAAACGGATTTTCAAAGAAATAAAGAACAGTTGTCATTTGGACTTTTTTTTCAGTTTCCCGCGCTTCTCACGTGTCCTCGCAACATATCTTAAACGGAAAACCAGTGTTTTATTACTCTTATAAAACAACGCATACATTCACGAAAAGTACTGTTTTATTTTTCGTACGAAATAAAAATGACATAAGCATTTTACAATAAATATTTTCATCTAAAATGGTATAGAGTATTGACGTCAAACTTATAGCTAAATGTATTTCGACCAATCAGAGCATGACATTCGTATTAGCAAAGCATAGCTTCCAGGGTAGTCTCCCCCGCGGCTGTTATAGTGCTGTCGCTATTTTTCAGAGCAGTGAAAAGGATTTTGGTAGTAGTAATACAATTTCGCGTTCCCAAACAGAACCCCAAATTTAAATGACTTCTCTTATTATATAGACTAATAGTTTGTTTTTTTTTTTTTGAATTTATTTTTAGATCCTTATGCTGTTTGTTATATATATAATATACATTCCGCTTTGACTGTGAATTTACATATCTAAATGTTTGAAGTGAGATCATAGAAGTCATAGACCAGTCCTGGGACTCACTTTCTGTCGGCTCCGCTCGATAGCTGGCCGCGGAGGGTTATTCAGTGATCCCGAATTCATTGTTCTACCTCCCTAGTTACTGTTGCTACGTCGGACAAGCTAATATGTGTTTTTGATAAACAGCATGGAACAGACACCGATTGCTGAAAATCGTAAATGTCTGTCTTAGAATCAATGCACCATCACGTGACGGCACTGAGCCATTTTAGATGACAGGAAAAATGCARTCGTTTTATATGAGAATGGATTTTATTGTTCTGCCATCTAACCAGCGGCAGCCCAAACTGTATTATTAGAGAGTTTTAGATTTACGTTCACTCGGCAAACGTGAAACGTCAGTTGACCAGTAAAAAATTATTTTAAATTACTGAAAAAGAATCGCAAAAAAGTCCAAGTAGTAGAAAAACAAAAGAGTATTTGCGCTTGGTGAGAAGGTTTGTAAAAGGTAAAGTAAAATACAGGGAAACTATGAAAACGTGGTCACGTTCGCCGTATGCGGGGAGAAAAAAAATTCAATCTAAAACTCTCTATTGGCGTAGCACGTGATGATGCAAAACCTCTATGATAACTAAAAAACCTTCTGAATTCGAGTTTGTTTATAATCAATTTGGAAAACTTCTAAAAAAGCCCGGGATCAGTGAATTGCCGGGGCCGACAGAAAGTGAGTCCGGGACTGACTAGAGGTATCCAACACCCATTATTGGTTGCTGTATTAGTTTGTGTTCTACATAACTAAAACCAAGAAATGCTTTACATATCTGTAAGCATCAGGGTTACTAGTCCATTGTCTGTTACTTGTTGATCATATCGTGTCTTAGGTATCAATGAACTATCTTTCAGTTCAATGTCGTCCATGTCAATCTCATAGCCTTTGTTGATATTAACGTTGTCATAGTCCTTGGTGTTGTCCAACATGAAGGTTTCGGTTACTGTTTGAAGAAAAGAGAATACTACAATGTTATGGGAGACAAAATACTGGGGTATGAATTTGAAAAATAACGTTTTATAACCTTTCTAGTTTGGGTGTGATGTTTATTACCTGATTTCACATATTATTCCATACAGTATACTTTCTTTGTTTAATGGACGCGCGTGAGAAGATACAGGAATATGAATACAACTGTACGAGTGGTCTAAAATAGCAAAACATAACGCCCATGCTATTCATTTGTTTAATACTTAGAGGATTTTTTTCAATACGTCCTCTCATCGTTTTCATCTCTTTTCTATCTTTTACTCTCTTTTCTTTTTCTCTTGTCTTAAATCTTCGAGAAAAAAACAAAAAACAAAAAACAAAAAAAAAAATGTAATAAGATACTAAAAACAAAATATCTAAACACGAAAACCCTACTTAGAAAAATACTAATAATCTTGAAAGTAGGCTAGGTCTGAGATACTAATAAAATCTTTAGATATATGATGGGCTAGGGTACTTGAAATTCATTTAAATATGTATAGATTCTGAAAGGTTGAGAAAACTGATAGATGATGATTGGCTGAAATACATTGAGCTGGTGCAAGTATGTGTAGATTAGAAGTAAACCGATAAAGCATAGGATAACTAAACAGAATGCAAAACAGAAAACAATTGAAAGCGGTTAATGAACGAAATAGAATAGAAAATATTTCCCAGAAGTCTTAAGGCATGCATTATACTTTGGAAATCGTAAAGTAAAAACGGAAACAAAAGCAAACTTTTACACTTTGGAGAAACAGAAGAAAAAAGGAAAGCATTTGATGACCAAAAATTGAAAGTGAATGAACGTGAGTAATGGGAATGGGTTTAATCAAGAGAGCATAATGTGTTTTTTAAGAGTTCGAATAATTTTTTAGCCAAAATAATCAAAAAAAATCTACTGCTATAAAGCGACTTAAAGGAGACACTGATAATTATCTTTGTTTCTAAGACTTCCCGCTATCAGCATCAGATTATTTCAGTAACAATTATCGCCGAAGTCGAAGGGAAAGACGAAATTTATGATTCAAAAAACGTTTATAGCATTACTTCCGCTTTGTCAAACTTTGAGAAACATCAACGCTCGAGCATACAGTGAATATCGTCTCAGACTCAGTGATCACTCGAACAATCAAAGCAGGTAAAACTCTATAAGTCTAAAATACACCGATCCCGCATTCAATGTTCTACCTSCTTGTACGTCAGAAAAGCTAAAACGTGTTTTTGATATACAGCACGGAACAGACACCGATTCACTGAACAAATATTATGTTATATTAAAATACGTTCCAGGTCACGACGGAGAGAAATAGCAACACACGTCCACGTGGCACATGATCAGTATCTATTATGGCATTTAATACTGCTTGAATTTGTTACTCATTCCTCTTCAAAAAGGTAAAACCGAATATTCTTCTCGAAGGGGRTGGGGTTGGGGTGTGGTGGTGGGTGGGGAGATAATTATGCACTCTAGCTGGTAAGTAACGAAGGTTATTGGCAAAATCAGTTACGGTTAATATAGATGTTAAAGGCAACAAAAATGTACTGTTAAGAGAACAATAATAAATTAGCTAGGTTATGATTACTTAAGCATCAGTTATAATTTCTCCCGTTTCCCATTTGTTCATTCTTTCATGCATACCTTCCAGTCTTGTTTTGGGGTCCTGTTTTTGGGGAACAAACTCGAGATAGATGATTCGTCATAACCACGTATCGTAACCACTAGAATCTTGGGGGAATTAAAATACACAAGCTTTTTAAATTAAAAATTGGCTTTAGCGATTTGATCGTTAATTTTCTTTATTTTCGTTTAAGGATCGGTGTTGTGAGTTCTGAGACTGATAAAGCCACAGGCAATCCAAACCAAAAACTCATTCAAATTGCGTTTTTTTAAACATGCTTTTAACGGTTGTGCTTGTTCAGTGTGTTAGGAGTCGTCAAAAGTATACGATATACTGCATCATAAGATAGATCATGGAAGTTCTTAGACCTAAAACCACAGGTTACCCAAAATAAGGATTTTTTTGGAAAAATTAGCGACATTAAAAAATGAATAGGATATTGAGAAACATAAATGGATTACACTAATGTTTAATGTTAGTATAAGGCAATGCAAGGAGCACAAACAATATGAACTTGGGTTTYCTGTGGTTTTAAATGGTTCGACTACGCGTTTAGTGTGCTTGTAATATGTAAAGCTGTCAACGGCTTTTTTTGTAGCCATAAAACGTTCTGTTCTCAGCCGTAAGGTATTTCATTGGTGGTTTGAGTCAAGTTGTTTAAGTCATTTTGGTTGGAGTGTAGCAGGTAAAGCCATCGCGAAGAATAAAAGATTTAACGAAGATTAAGGATGCGCAAGACCGCAAGTTCTTTAAGTGACTTGTTTTTCCCCCAAGCCCTTGCGTCCCTCATTAGGATTGAAAATATAAGAATCGATGACGAAAGAAGGATGGTTACCTAGCAAGCTTTGTATGCCTAGCCCGACTGTATTGTCACACTGGCAAGTCACTGGCAAGTCACTGGCAAGTCACTTGCTATATATCGACAACTGGTAATCCCTTCAATATTCTACATCCATTTCCAATTGTGGTTCGTCGTGAATTAATAGAGAGAGTTTTAGATTTACGTTCACGGCAAACGTGAAACGTCAGTTGACCAGTAAAAAATTATTTTAAATTACTGAAAAAGAATCGCAAAAAAGTCCAAGTAATAGAAAAACAAAAGAGTATTTGCCCTTGGCGAGAGGGTTTGTAAAAGGTAAAGTAAAAGACAGAAAAAACGATGAAAACGTGGTCACGTTTGCCATTTGCGGGTAGAAAAAAAGTCAATCTAAAACTCTCTAATATAAGAATTAAAGAGATTTCCATCGGATCTAGATTCAGCTGGTGTTCCTATGACGCCACGGCCCTCTCATAAACATTAGCCTATAAGTAATCCAAAAGGGCGAACGATAAACAACTGATAATCTTTATCAGTTTGTGCCTAATAGCTTTCTAAGCCTCGTCGGTCTTGCTTCCCGTATTCTTGTAGATAACGAAAGACATTGGTTGCTTTATTAAACTGGCATCCATCCCTTACCTCTCAAGATTCTTTATCTTAGGCTCTCTTAGCTGTCGGAATAATGTATTTACGCTTTTATTGGATTATATTGAGTGATGTTCTTGGATCGTTGCTTTTATTATTCAATGTTCAGAAATATATCTTACGAGTTCAGTTCATACTTCTTGATCAACAAGGTGCTTAAAATAGAAACAACCACGATATACAAAAGGGATTTCTTAATAAACATAATTTTAGTAAATGTGGCATGATTTGGATAGCAAGATTAAGTTCTTATGATATTCCATTAAGTTTACAGTTGCTCTTTAAAGATTGAAATGAAGGAGGGTGTTTTTATAATTTGTACTGATTTATTACTATGCCTTACAGCAGATTTAGGCGAATATATTAGTTTTTACATGCATGATGATTTCAAGATGAAAACAATTCAATAGTTTTTTATTTTGATTTTTTTAATTGGTTTGGATTGTTGATTGATAAATTATCAAAACCCAAAACTTTTATTAAAGGCTTCTGATTGGTTAATACTCAATCGCATGATTTGCACACTTAGTGTGCTGATTGGCTAATACTATGTCACGTGCTTAACTATATTCTGATTGACCGACCATTTGGTCACATGAGCGGTAAAATATTGAACACTTTTTTTTAGATTTATAAATACAAATAAATATTCATGACAATGTTTTTAGTTGACTTACTGTCTTCTGATTGGTTGATCCACTGGTCAGGTGACTATTAGGTCCATGAGTTAATCATCGGACTCATCATTGCTGAGTATAACGTATAATTATCAATAACTCGAGAAAATTCAATGGCTTATAAAAAACAAATGATTAGTTTGGAGGCGGGGAAGACCGGTGTACCGCGCATGCCGTTCCTGGACGTTACTGCAGTCTCATAATAAACTAAGCAAACCGCAGAATAATACGCAAACCATCCAAACGTCTACGTCTGGATTTTGGCTTTAAAAACTGCTCCGTCGTCTCCGTTGTCCCGCAAACATGGGATGGTTTCCTATTATGGCTAAAGATACAGGTCCTAAAGTCAAATAGTTTAGGGTTTGCTCCATGACGTGATGGTAGCCATGACAGGAGACACAACAAGAGTATATTTTCCCCCTTAAACTAGATTCTGCTTTCTGTCATGGCTGCCAACACTATGCAAGGGAACCTGTCGGGAATTTAGTTTAATCAAAACTTTTTAAAGGAATTATTTTAAGTTTAAGAAAAATTCCCCAATTATTGTAGTTGATTATTGAATCAGGTTAGACAAGCGTAGCTGCAGTGCCCAGCTCACAGCCTCATCGCTTTTCCCCAAAAAAATAATTTTAAAATCCACTCCAAGTATAAACGCAGAAAAATAACCAGTTTTGGTTAGAAGGCAGTTAGAATGCCGCCATTGTACACCCCATTAAGTGACATCATCCTCCATCACCTGATCGAGTAATGACGTCATCGTTAAATATCAGTGTCCTTATATTGTAAGTAATGCCTGTGTTAGATTCGATAATTGCTTATTTGCTGTCAATGGTTAAATTATATTGATTGAAGATTTCACTCAGTTTGGATTGAAAAGATATTAATCATTAATGTAAGAGTGCTTTTCTGCTGGAGACATAGCTTTTAGCTTCTAACTTAGACAGAGGAGCTTAATATTCATAGTTAGTCATTCCAGAAATATCGTTTTTCGATCCCCCAATTCTAGTTCAAGTAAAAAGAATTATAACCTATTATGGCATTTATTAAAGACGTTTCCATAGCTACCATAATTCTAATTATTGCACCCTTGGTTACCTATGTAGGATTCCAATGGATTGTATCTAGAAAATAGACACGACAGCAACCAGGGCAAAAGGGAACAAAAAAGGTAGAACCCTGGCTTAGAGGGTGGGGCCTAGTGACTGAAGGAGGCAGAACGGTGCTCTGAAGCAAAGACAAGATCTTCCTTGATAAAAAGCGAAGAATCTAACATGCTTTAAAGAAGCTTAGATCATAGGCAAATGACCTATAGCTGATGGACAGAGAAACAAATATGATCCGATGGGAATATTACCAGCCGCGTAAGGTGTTAGTCTATTTCACACTAGCTTCTAACATGGTGATGAACTAGAAGCAGTGTTTGTCACTAACACTACGCTCGTATGGTGTTTTTGATAGAGCACAATGTGTCTTTCAAATCAAATACCTATGCCAAAATTTGAAAGGATCATGTTTGACATCAGCCTTAGAGTCGGCACTTTCGAACTTCACATGAGCCGAACCTAATGTCATTAAAGAAAACCGCCCTGTTAGCCATTGTTTCAATGCATCATGCTTATTTCTACTATAAATTTTGGATTCTTGAAAGTACAAAGACCAGTATACAAAGTAAAAGAGTTTGCCTTATTGCWAAATGTCTAGGACATTTCGTGGTCGATAATGATATTTTATTCCTGTACGACGCATGTAAGGAGGGCTACAAGTCTCTTCGCTTTGGTTCAAATTGTTTTTCCATGTTAGTTGAAGTCTTACAGTTACTGTAGAAGTGTTAGCGTTTGTTACGTCTATAAAGCATCTTAGGTTAAGGTTGTTAGGTCATCAGCTGTTGCTATGGTTACTTACCCATAATGCATCTCCTGGTTACAAGCGATTTGGTTATTTCAGCATTAGTTAGCACA
This sequence comes from Actinia tenebrosa, assembly GCF_009602425.1. The sequence goes on along the minus strand of NW_022258579.1, from coordinate 11,824 downwards.
AGAATGACAAAGATAACAGACGGACAGATAAAGTTCACGACAAGGACAGACAGACAATTGAACAAACAAACAGATCAGACAGACAGACAGAGAAGAAAGACAAAGAGAGACTGACGCAGATATACAGACAGACAGACAGAATCGACATAAAGCCAGACAGACAGACAAGAAACGAAAGTATAATTTAATAAAAAAATGGAGAAACTTTAATCCCATAGAAACAAACGTATTTTTGATAAACAGTGACAATACGAACGTATTGAAGCTGATGTCTCTCACCCTTGCAGAATGAGGACTTTTATCCTCGAGATCTTCATTATTCTACTCGCTATCATACGTTTCTTTTTATGGATTTTTTTCTTTATAGATTTTCTCGTCCTCTCAGTCCAGGCCTCTTTTAAATCTGAAGAGACTAGATCTGGGCTTGAGGTTCTTTCCGCGCAATGTGATTCGATGAAATTAATCACGTGAGCAAAACAGCGACAAGAAAGAGAGAGAGTTTTCTTCTTGAAGTAAGTCCTTAAATTTCTTGTCCTTAAACCAGGATCTTATTTTAAAGTGAAAACAAAGCACACAAAAGACTCTGACATCTTATTGGCTTCCGCAATGAACCAATCAAATCGTAACGAAATGTATGTCATCCAATCACAGTGCTTGACAGAGCAGTCCTTTTTCTCACTCATAACCTCTTTCATTGTCACCAAAGTCTTCAGTTGTGTCATCATGATCATAATCCATGATTCAATTGCGGGCATAATTTTATTTTATTCCTTATACTTTTCATGACTATTCCAACCTACCTGCACTGCCAGTAACTTCATGGTGGTCTGTCTGCACACTCTTGGTCGAGTATCGGGTTGCTTTCGTGCCGTTGTCGGAATCAAATCGGAAAGCATGGCTCTGGTTTCGTCCAATGGTCGTTGCCACACCGTTAGTCATAGTTGCGGTGTTGAAGGATTGATCGTCTGTCCCCATGACAAAGTTGTACACCTATGATGATATTATTAATGATTAGGATGGTGTGTGATAGAGTGACGTGAGATGGGGATGGAAGGACATGGCGAGTAACTTAAATAACTATCGTTCTCGATTGACTAGCCTCTCATACATGAACAGGAACACGAGGCTAGTTAGTATCAACAATGATATTCAAATTGTACGCTATATTTGCATTTGGTCTATAGAAGCAAGAGAAAATGAGAAAACTAGTTTATTTTCTCATGATAAAAGACTCTTTTAGAATTGCGAAGAAGTTGAAAATGTGAAGCGATGGCCACAGCAAAGGCACAGAAGTGAAAATAAGATGAATGAATTAATGAACCAAGCACGCATAAATACCTTGGGTACAAACACAAGTAGCAGCGTAGCTGTCGTACAGATAATCAAACAAAGAGAGGATATGGCATACGGAGCTTCGTAATGGATGGTATTATCCAAGGCTGTAGTTACTATAGCACCAATGCACGATAACGTCACCACGTTGTATACTGACATGCCGATGTATTTGGAGTCATTTAGTGCTGCTATTGTAACATTACGTGTCTCCCAGGCCAGAAAGAGACCAAACAGTAAGAGTATACCCTTGTATACATACATAGTGGCCAGGAAGTAGGTTTTATATTGACAGGTGCATTGGTATAGGACTGGTACATAGATCTTGTCATTGTTGGTTGTTTCCTGGTATCAAATAATAAGAGTTGTGATGTTCAAAACATTTTCAAAGTCAAAATCTTGAAGGGTTGATCATATGAGTGCACATAGAAGCAAATAGCCCTTGACAGAAATGGGTTGGCGACTTATTTGTCGCGTACAGACTAGGAAATGCCCCTTTATCCGACAGTAGTCGCAGTAACATTRACAAAAAAACATTGTAAAGTAACTGTTATGAATGTCGCGTTCTAATTGGTTTGCTTTATGAGAGCACATTACACGCGCGCGCACTTTCCGTTGCGTCATTCCTATCTATTATTGTAATTTGTGTTTTATAAAAGAAATAAAAAAACTTGCTTGCTGTGCTGTGTGCTGTCATAAAGGACTTGGGGGTTGGCAGAACACGAGAGAAGTGTCCAGAAGCACTCCACTACGCGTCGTGCTTCTCCTAACACTTCTCTCGTGTTCTGCTAACCCCCGCGTGCTTTATGACAGCACACAGCACGCGCGCGCGTTTTCTATTTCTTCACTACAGATACAATATTGAGATTATGTCAAATTTTTGTTTTCTTTTTTTATCTGGATACAATTGGATTTGAACCTACTTTCACCAACATAAATCCAATAAATAATTCCAAGATTTTAAAAGATCCACTATGTCATACCCTCTGACATCCGCAGAAGCCGAGGCGTCGTATGGACTTCGGACTTGATTGACGGTAATTACGTCCTTCCGCCTTTGTTTGTACGGATTACGCAATAAAACATCAGAGGAGAAACTAGCTGACCCCCAGACCGTATCTACAGCTAATCCCTTGTACTATCTGCAACATTTATCGATTTGGAGGGGGAAATAATCTAGTTTATCCGTGGCATTTTTCACGGCTATTGGTGTGTTAACCTTCTAGAAACCAGGTTCAAAGATGGGGAGCGGGGGGGATTCATCGTACGTATTCCCAAGACACAATGAGTCAAGCCCAGCTGAATCAAGTTAATTCTTACTAACTAAATGGAAGCTCTTTCGTTTTTCTTATTGGTTTTAAAGATATACATATATTGATGTTTTTGCTCGTAATTCAATTCGTAATTGTGTAACCAATTCCTGTCTATTGTAATGCTCCTCTCAGTGTACGCGAGAAGGAGAGGCAGGGAGCGAGATAATGTTGGCAGTTGTAGCAATCGAAGTATATAAGATAAATAAGAATCCAACGGAACAACGTATTTTTAATGCATGTTATTCAGTGTAGTCTCAACAATACGTACCATTAAGTTAAACTTCAGTTTGTGTGCTTGTAGAGGATCATACGCAAACCAAAGAGATAGAAAAATGACATCGATGACGACTAAAGCAGCTACTATGCCAAACAGATGGATGTCTTTGATGGCCTATCGATGAACATATTCATTATCAATCCTGTTATAAATACTTATTTCAATGGAGATAGTCACCTGAAAAGCTAAAAAGCTGAGACCAACAAGGATTATTGGTAGATTACATGCTTCAATCGCTTGATAACTGTTGACTGGCACATTTTATACCAGTTACAGTCTCACCTCTTCTGAGCATCCTCAAGCTGCAGTTTGTATCAAAAAAGCTTTACTTGTTTGATATGAAAAGTTTATGGAATGCCGTTGGCGCCAAAAAGGATCGATTTTTTTTAGAGGGGTTGAAATTTTTTGCTGCTTTAGATTATTATTACATATAAAAATATAAAAAATTAGGTGTTCAAATTTTTATATTTTAGGCTTAGTAATCGCTAGCGAGTTCTTTGTATATTCTCGATAGCGAGTTTTCATTGCTTTGGGACAAATTATAGACCAACAACAGATTAAAAATGATAATTAAAAAAAAAATTCCATGTAGTCAAAGATAAACCAAGAAATATTCTTCAACTAGAGTTCAGGTGTGTATTTTTTAGCCGAACAATCGCATAGTTATTACTATAAAGAGCGTTACCTTGTCTTTCACTTTCAAAAGCTAAAAAAATATTCAAAAACATTTACATGCAAATGCCAACTTACAAAAAAAAATTTGTTATTTTGTATTTTGCATTGCATTTTGCACTATTAATTTTTTTATTTTGTCTCAGTTGTTCTTGTCAAATTTAACTAAATATATAAACTTAGTTAAGCTTGCTTTTTTATCTCGAAAAGTTTGTCGTTCGTGATTTAACAGATCAAAAACAGTTTTCTGTGTTTGTATTACGCGTCGTGGTTTCCTACGCTCCTCTCGTGTTGTCTCAACATCCCAAGTATTTTGATCAGAGTATCAAACACGGAAAACTGTTTTTGATTTGTTTTATAAAATGACAAACACGCAAAAAGATCGGAAAAAAAACAACAAAGCCTAAGTAAATTCTCTCTACGTGCCGTCACATTCAAACTGACCAATGAGCGCGCGCGAAAATGACGACAGCATGTTTTGATACTCTCATCAAACATGGTTTTCGACCAATCATAGCGCGCGTAGTATCCCAATTATTTTATAATTTCGTATCTTTCTCACAAATGAATACAGATGAAAACTGGTAAAATTGAATCTCAAAATCTAGTAAGCTTAAGCTTCTCGAAAAATAGTTAAGGCTTTTATGAAAGGAATAAAAATATTTTCAGGATAAGAAAATTATTTTTAACTGACACATTTGGTTTTGAGGGCCTTCATTTGACTAGTTTCACTTAGTTAATGATCTCCAGCTAGTTTTCTCTCTGATGCTACCAAAGCATTTATTTTCTTAATTTCATTGCGGTAAAAATACGGTTCTTTTTAAAACACAAAAATCTTCAAATGAATAACCAAACAGCCAAACATCATTGTGTAAAAGAAGTAAAAGTAAGCTTATGTTTTGCTCACCTTTTTTTAACCAGTTTTCAAGGCTGTTTCATAGTGTTGATTTGTCCATAAGAAGTTCGGAAATCTCCGAAATTTGTATTTTAATGAAAGACATCCAAGGCAAATTTCACTAAACTTGATACTGTAATGGATTATCTGTAGTTATTTTTCGCTTATCAAATAAAATTAACCGGAAACTCAAAGCGTATAAATGTTGGCTATGCAAAACTTTGTCGAAGAATTTTTCAAGAACAAAACTAGCCCCTGGAGAAAATAATATAGTGCATTTCGATTTCATTTTTTCATTTAATGTTTTTTTGTTTTTCAATATGGGGGACATTATCTTCATCTCGAAGAAGAAAAAYAGTTGAAGATTTTTTCTCCGATTTTATTGATCTAAATTGGGCTCCCTGTGTCTTTTGGGAGATCCGCATTTAGGCAGTGCCTAAATTTATATATTATATATTATATTTCCACCCTGTAATAATTAATCTGAAGCAACTTTTTTTTAATTATTATTAATTATTATTATAGATGTTTTGTATCAATCACGTAATACTTTTTTCTTAACCAAGCTTTCGGAGATAATTCTCCATCATCAGGGCATTGAAAATATTAATAGAGCGCGAGGTAAATTCAAAAAAACATAGAACTCATCAAAAAAAAAATTAGCCCCTTATAAAAAAATTCGATCCCTTTTGGCAGCAACGGTATTCTATACCAAGTTTCTCTTGATCCTCAGTGATCTTGAAGTGTTTGGTGACTAACTTGATTGAAATAAGTATATCAGATCTAGAAAACAAGTCATTAGGTGTTTCACTAACCATTTTTTTCAGTGTTTTAGCGGCAGTGAATATCTTGTGTACTCGCCAAGTTTTACTAAACATAGCGCCAAATGCCAACGAGAAGCCAATAGATAACACAGCCGTTCGAGCCTGAAATAAAACTTCTTGGTTAGAGAACGCTATCTTAACGTTTACCATGTTGAAGTCTACTTACGTTACAGTTGATACCGTAAGAGTGAAGTGAGAGAAATCGTCCATCCAACCCAAACAATATTACAGAAATATAACACAGTAAACACCCTAGGATGATAACATTATTGAGTTGAGGGGAAGACATCTTGATTGATCTGTGAACGATAACAGTTTTCATTTATTTATTTATCTATTTATTCGTTCTTTCGTTCTTTCGTTCTTTCGTTCTTTCGTTCTTTCGTTCTTTCGTTCTTTCGTTCTTTCGTTCTTTCGTTCTTTCGTTCTTTCGTCCCAGTTCATGTATGCCTGTTACCCTACTTACCTGTTTTCTCTGTAAACAATATTAAAGTAGAGAAAAACAATGGAGAGCAAGGCCCCCACAAAGGCCAGCAGCCATATAACAGCAATAAGCGTGACGGGGTTTAAGAGGAGGTCGTCAATGCGGATCATCTGGTCGATGGGAACACGGTTTCCTGTGATGACAGAATCGCATAACACGCTAGTAAGTAAAAAGTAGGTCCTTTCAAATCAATCCTCCTTTCGTACGTCTTGATACTCTTAAATAATTGTTTAAACTCCGATCCCGAGTGAGAGTAACAAGTTAATGACCGTAATCGGGCCAACAAAAAGAAGTAATCTGTATGAAATTTCAGTTTAAGAAAGTTTCAATTTTCAATTTTCTGTTTATCATTTACCAAAGTAGTCAGCCACCTTAACAGCTAAACAAGGTTAGCTGGTGTGAACGTGTCAAAAGACCAAAGAAATTCAGAAAACGTCCTTCGCATTACCAAATTATTTTGAAATTCATACATGGCGGTCATAACGTCAAAGCGCGCGAAAGCTGAGAAAGCCACATGCACATTTTAGGTCACGTGCACATTTTAAGTCACGTGCACAGTTTAAGTCACGTGCACACTTTTAGTCACAGCACATTTTTATTCAAGTGCACATTTTTAGTCACGTGCGCATTTCATTACGCGTTAAAGTAAGGCGTACTAACCTGGCCAGAGATGCTCTTCGCTTGAACCAAAAAATTCAAGTTTATCTTGGTACGTAAAATGTTGACCAACTTCAACCCAGCTTGCTGTAATGGAAGTGCATTTAACATTTATGGCCGTAACACATTAACATTTATTATATACATTTATTATATATTTTTGCGTAAATTAATTCAATACTGAAAAAATTAGTAGCTATATAATAGAGCGATTAAAACAGCTTTTTGCCGTGCTCAATTCAGTAATAAAGCACTCAAGAGGTGTCTACGGCTCCCGCGTGCTTCTCCTTACACTAGCTTCTTTCGTGCTTGCGCCACAAAAAGCTGGATTATTAAAGCGGGAGGCTTATGGACTTATTTATTTAGCACAACTAAGGTATAACAAGTATAACATTTTTTCCTCGAATTACCGTTAATACCAAGATCAAAAGGCCCTTTTAATTGTTCGGCTCAAAACTTTGAACGAGGATAATGATGTTAATAACCTTAATAAACTTTGTTTATTCCAACTGATTGTAAGACGTTGTCAGACATTCATATGGRCGCCTGTTTTTATTATTTGTAGTAAGTTTGCCAGTACAATTCAACATAACGGCCTTAACCGGATACCACCGTCAATTCCAAATGGTTTTTTGCATTGAGTTTGTTAAAAGATTTTTGTTGATTTAAAAAAAAAAAAAAAATCTATTCAGCAGAAACATATAAACATCATAAAAACAGGCCTAGGCATTATCCGTATTCGATAAACAAGATGCATTGTGGTATAGCTTGGGTAGTATATAGGGCTTGTTAAACAAAACACTTGTACCCAAGCTAGACCAAAATACGCAATGTTCACCATAAATGACAATACCGTTGCGCATCTGTTTGATTACTACGTGTCCCTGTCTCTCTCTTTTACTATCAAAGCGAATCGTTCCCTGCAACAGTGAAAGAAAAACAAATTTCAGAAATAATAGGAATATTACTATATACAAGAAAAATATTATTGCTATTGTGCATAGTAAAGCGATGAATATGACAGCAACTGCTGCAAAGAGCGAGGTTAAGTTTGCAACAATCATTACTCAAACGTCGGATCCATTGCTTCAACCACTCCACCCCTCTAGAGTGTATTTTGCATCACAACATTAACGAGACTCCTTAAAATACTAGCTCTGCATTCATTGCATACCTCCACCCTACCCCTCTAGAGAGTGCGTTGAATCATAACCTCCACCCTACCCCTTGTACTTTGATTTATCCATTATATCCCCCACCCCAGCCCTCTAGAGTGTACTTTGCATGACAATCTTACCGAGACTCCTTCGAATACTAGCTCTCTTATCGCCGTCCTAAATGCTCTCATATGAATGCGAGAAGTATATGTAAAATTATCTAGAGCTAGCCCGTCTTTTAATGCTTTGTCCATGACAAGAGCAGTGGTCCATACGGTATCGAATGCAAAAGGTGAGGCGGGGCCTGGGCTTGGATTTGTGGAAAGGATCAAGTTCCAGTACTCCGTTGACGTCTATTAAAAGAGAGAAAAAGTCAGGATGGCGTGGTGCTACTAATAGAAGAAAGTTACAAATACCTTGGAGTGGAAATAGATCAATCTAACATAGGTCATGTACAATGTGTATGACAGATCAATCCCTAGCATATGTCATGTACAATGTGCATGATAGATCAATCCATCCCTAATATAGGTCATGTACAATGTACATGATAGATCAATCTAACATAGGTCATGTACAATGTGCATGATAGATCAATCCATCCCTAACATAGGTCATGTACAATGTACATGATAGATCAATCCATCCCTAACATAGGTCATGTACAATGTACATGATAGATCAATCCCTAACATAGGTCATGTACAATGTACATGATAGATCAATCCCTAA